>JBBIGA010073359.1:0-11927 GCA_037576975.1 Alestes dentex
AGAGAGAGAGAGAGAGAGAGAGAGAGAGAGAGAGAGAGAGAGAGACAGAGAGAGAGAGAGAAAGCGAGAGGGAAAAGGGAGAGAGAAAGAGAAAGAGAAGCAGAGAGAGAGAGAGACAGAGACAGACAGAGAAAGAGAGAGACAGCGAGAGAGAAAGTGAGAGGGAGAAAGAGAGAAAGAGAAAGAGAAGCAGAGAGAGAAAGAGAGAGAGAGAGACAGAGAGACAGAGAGAGAAAGAGACAGAGAGACAGAGAGAGAAAGACAGAGAGAGAGAGGGAGAGGGAGAAAGAGAGAGAAGAAAAGGGCCAGGGCAGTGTATTGGCTCATTGAGATGGTTCTTTCTGAAAGAAAAAAAGTATTTGTTTTAAAAACTATTTAAGCATCACCCACCCTCAAATCCTTCATCACTACATATCTAAAACCCCTCATTTACATATGCACAGATTACATAAACACAAGTCTACCCCCTTCTGCTGTCTCACTCTCAAAATAAACTCAGCTCATCTTCTCTTGCACACACATACGCACGCGAACTCTCTCTCCCCTCTCAGTGGGCTGTGGGGAACAGCATGCTGATTGAATTTGACTGTTCATTGTGCTGAGCTCATAATTCTCTTGCTGCACCAGCGCATTCAGCAGGGTGGGAATGAGTGCTTCTGTGAAGTTTATTACCTGAAACACACACACTCAAGTTCAGGGTTTTTTTTAAGCATTATTGCAATAGAGTATTGCATGATTGAACTGTGCTCACTCACACCTCATGGCAATGGACCAAGTCAGCAAGGTGACAACACACACACATGCACACACACACACACACACACACACACACACACAGGTTATGGATATGCATATTATAGACCTAAGTACAATAGACAGGGATTAATTTTCCATGGGCAGGTGGGCTAATGTAATTTTACCACAGGATGCTGGTAATATTGTGGACAGATTCGCTGGGGGTGACTTAGAAAACAGGCCATTGCTGTTTGAAGTGAATGCAGGGTGTCTAACATTGTAACATCACTGTCACAAAATCAAACTGTTTCCTGTCATTTTATATATTTTAATGTCCAAAGTCATACACCTGTGGTAGCACAGTACAAATCACCCCTACTTAAGGCATAGAAAATACGAATAAACGCTTCAAGTGTTTTTACACAGGGCGGATATCGTTACTATCATCGATTCACACTGGATTAATATGACCTAAGGTCCAGTTTGTTTGAAGCAGGTCTTTCCTGACAAAAGAGCTCTCGGTATGTCAAAATGACTTGACAGGTCAGATTTAGTCAAAGAATTCATAAATAATTACTTTTGTCTACTACTCAGTAGCTAGACTGTTAATTTGACAATGTTCAATCAGGTCAGATTAGCTTTTTAAAAGCCTTTTGATACTGATTGACAGGTCTTGAAAACTCATGCTCATAGCTACTTGGTTATATAATGTCAAAAGTTTTAGAACACCCCAGTGTTTCAAGTTTTTTTTATTGAAATTTAAACAGTTCAAGTCCAATGAATAGCATGAAATGGTACGAAGGACAGTGCTGAACTGCGAGAGGTTTAAAATGGTAAGGTTACCCAGAAATGGGAAATAATTCTGTAGCGCCATGCAGTACCTCTGGTATGTGCCTAGTTGGTCGGGTTCGTCCTACAGCAAGATAGTGTCCCAAAACATAAGTCCAAGCTTTGCCAGAGCTACCTTAGAAAAAAGAACAAGATGGTAAGCTGGAAAACATGGAGTGGCCAGAAGTATCAAGGCTTAAACCCCACCGAGCTGGTTTGGGATGAACTGGACAGAAGAGTGAAAGCAAAGCAACCTGTAAGTGCCACACACTTATGGGAACTTCTGCACCATAGTTGGGAAGAACTTTCTGCAGAATGAACAATGAGACATTGAACCGCTTGAATTTCAAGGTAGCGTATGTTTTCTTACTAAATTGGCACCAGAAGATACTTTTTTAATTATGATATATGTCTGCTTTGCTCAGAGGAAAATGACTAAAAAACTCAGAAGAAATGAATAGAAAGACAACGTTTAACCAGCATCCAGACAACCACAGCCATGGGCTTATTCTAGGCCAACATCTTAAACTAATTTGTATTTATAGTTTTAAAGGCATTCTTAAAATATGACTACAACTGGTTCTTTGTCCATTCCAACTTTCATCATTAAAAAAAAAAAAATATTTTGATTGGTCACCATTAAGTGGCAGCATTCTTATTTTTCTTGCTTATCATGCGAATTTCTTAGCCAGAGTGAAATTGCACCCTGTAGAAGGTCTTGGGTGGAACGCCATTATCTTTTCATCACAAAACCTTTATTTTCTGCTTCTTGTGGAGCTTGTTGTTCTCTCCTATTATTTCACTGGGCCTTTCAAACTCTGCGCCCCACTAGTGTACTGTTAATAGGCAGGGTTACATGTAGTTTCCGTAACAATTATATATATTTTAAACCACATCACAAAACTACACAGAACATGTTGCTTTCCACCTTAATGACCGTCAATTCAGGTTTACTAATGTATGGACTTTTAAGACAAGTTGTTTGGACTTCAGTTACGAAACAGCAGACAAAAAAAGTAGTAATAGGTGAGCCGCCTTCAGTCAGTGTCTGGAGTGACTGGAAACAGAACAACGGGTGCTCAGGCAGGTTCTGAAGCATAAAACTTAAGTGAAAGAGTGAGCATGGTGTGTAAAATGAAAGCTGGTAGGATAGAAGGGAAGGGAAAAGAAAAAACACAAAAAAGAGAGGCAGGCACAGCTCAACACAGGGTGAACAAGGCATTCTTTGTGTGTGTGTACTGAGGAGATTGTGCTCTCTGATGGGGGTGAAAGACAACACTGCCTCTCCACTCAACTATTACAAGCCCCCACCCACTCCTTTCTACTTGTACACTATTTTCTGAGCAGCTAAATAAGGTCTTGTTTAAGAACAAGAGAGGAGCCCGGTGCTCCATGTGCAGCTCAACAGGATTTCAGAGTGAAAGGGAAAGCCAGGAAAGAAACAAACCTGAATGGACGAGGAAAGGAACAAGAGTCCAATGTAGAAATCTCACTTAATTAAACTAGATGTAAAAAAAGCATTTAAATAGAACCTCCATTATGAATTGGAAGTGATTAGCTGGCTCCCTTAATGATTTTTTAGTTTTTATATTTTAATTAAGTCGTCTAAGCGCTTCAACTTTAGTTCCACAATGGGAGAAAAAAAGATCGCTCGAGGTATGAGAAGGAAGGGCAGCAGACATTTCCTTTATTAATGTCATTAAACTGTCAGCAGCATAAGAAAATAAACAAGCCTGAATGTACAGCTGCAAGTCAGATAGACCACATCAGAGAAAAGGGACTTGCTGTAGAAGAAAGAAAAATAAACAGAAGAAGTGACAGGGTCACTGGAAGGAAGAGCATGAAGATCTGCACTAAAGAGAAGATGAACTTTCAGTCCAGTAAATGTTTATTTTTCCTTTATGCCTTCTCTCAATTCATCACTCTCTTTCTCCCCATCTCCTCTTATTCTCTACCACTTCCTGCTTTCCCTCAGGGCAAAGAGAGGGACTACTGCGGAGATAACACATCCTTTCCGCTCTAGGTGTTTCGTAATTGGTCTCACCTGAACATTCAACCGCAACCTCATGTACCCTGTATTTAATAAATTACACTGGGGTTCAATTAGACAGGGTGTAGATGTCTGTGGGCTGATGTACATAAGCAAACACACAAAGCACTTTACTGTATCTCAACTGCAGTCTGTGACTGACTTCTCCACACACACACACACACACACACACACACACACATACACACACACTGTGCTGAAAGATCATCACTCAGACTGCTGTTTCTATATGCCTAAAACGTCTTAATTTCCAAAGAAGAATAAGTCAAAACCCCTCTATCCTGACTGTGTCCATTGCCAATTTCTCCTGCATTCTGTTCTGCTGAAAGTGACTGTTCTGATGGGGATCTGATGCATGCATAACTTAAAATCCTGACATGACAGGCAAAATGTGCCTTCAGATTTGAATTCAGCACACTAGATGTAGCATAGGACACATGGATTAGACAATGTAGCAGACAGAAAAAATGTTTTGATTCAGTATTATGTAACATTTTTAAAGATTGTTCTGAATTACTTGAATGTATTACTTCATCATTTAATTAGTCAAAAACCCAAAAGCGCTGTTTTCACACATAGTTGCACACAACAGGGTTTTTGTGATCTTTTTGTAACTTTTTTCTTTGTTTTAATTGATTTGCAATGGCTAAAGCAGAAAAAACTAAAGAAATCTGGGGGAAATACAAGCACATACTTACTTTCATGTTTGCATCCATTAATGCCTTTTTTTAACTACTAACTTATTATGGTAAATAAGCATACATCGAGACCTAAAGTGCCCCTATTTATGTGCAATGCAATGGGTGTTTTAATAGTAAGAAAGTACAGTACCTAATATAAATTATACAATAAATTTGAACTCTGCTTCTTTAAGATTCTTTACATTATGTGTCAGTTGGTATCTAACTAGTCAGGATGCCAATGCCTGGCACCACCTATCAAAAATGTATAGCCTATGATACTAGGTTTTAGCGTGACATCAGCAGAATATTGAATACAATGTAAAACTGACATCAGGAGAATCCAGTCAAACCTAAAAGAGCCCAGACACACTACTTGAAGAAAAAGAGAACAAAAACTAGCCCCAGTGAAGGAAGACTGACGATCAATTTCCATCAGCTCAGTGTTGCATCCTGTCTCCTGTATTTATTTACACACAAACACACTGCAATCGTCATGGCTGACAAGCATTTTTAGTGTCTGTGTAAAAGGTAACAGCTCTCTATAGAATTAGCCAGAAGAAGACAATAAACATGTAAAACTGCAATATATAATGTAAAGAAACATGTTCAAGCAAAACCCAGTTTGTGAAAGTAAAAGTAAATGACTGTTAGCTTGGTGCCGGGTGGGTAAAGAGTAAATGTTTGTACATTAAACAGGAAAATAAAACGAGCAGTTGGCGCATGTTCCAAGTTATATGAAAATAGTTAAGAAGTCCATGTGTTAAAGCAGCTTCAGAGCTCGTGTTTCTGTGTTTATTCTAGGGCAGCACGATATGGACAGAACACATATTGTGTTTGTAATGCATTTCAATATATTGAGGGGCCCATATCATAACTTTTCTGGAATAACGGAGACTTAAAGTATGTATTGTTAATGTTTCAAAATGGACATTCACTCCCTTATCCATCCAGTTCATTTGGGGAAACAAAGCTGCAAATACAGTTCATTTTTAAAGCACAGTTTTTGTAATGTCACAAAACCAATGCATTTATATATGTTTCCTGTATATGCAATATAGTCCCACTCATTCATCCTGAAGTTATAAGGAGCGTTTCACCTCTGTGTGGCCTTCTGAGTGAGCTGTAATACCGGGCAGCCGATCAAAAAAGGTCATTTACATTTATTAGTTTTGAAGGCACAGTAAAAATTTTATTCTAAGGGATTAACAGAGGCTGGGCAAAGGTCATGTAAGAATAAATTATGATGATGTATGAACATGGGATTATATTACATTAGCTTCTGGTCAGAGGTTCATTTGCATATTGCAGCCTTCTGTGATATCAGTATTGCAGAGCTCAATATCATGGTAACAATTAACAGACCATTCCTTTAAAAACAATAATGTTCATTGGAAATACATCAACCACTTAAAATGTATACAAAAACTCCAAACATTTGAATAAAAAAAGTAGCTACAATTCTCATCACTAGTGATGTGCACCTGCGCTAAAAATGTGGCTACTTTGCGCGTGTGTGTGTGTGTGTGTGCTCTTGAGTGCTGTTTGCAGTTCATTCTCTTTCATTTATCTCCTCAGATTTAACAAGCGCAATCAGCCTACACAGAGACGACAAAAGCTGACAACAGCTACACCACACAAACTACACGCAATGGTCAGACCCAGACACTCATGGAAGGCCTGAAGTCGTATGACAGCTGGCTTTATGCGACAGCACATATTCACTTTATATCATATCAAGTTAGCTGTGTGTTTCTTCCTGTGGGCTAGCAGAGTGTTCGAGGAGTCTAAGCATGATAGCCTATTCAAGGATGCTCATTTTAAGTGAGGTGCATCAAATAAAAAAGGTTTACTTTAAAGCGCAGAAGTTTATGAAGAAAAAATCTCAGTACTGGGATTGGAACGGGAAAAGTGGTAACTTGTAACTGGTAACACTTCAGTGGTAACACTGAAGTAATGTACAGAGAAGGCAAACCATTGCATTAGTATTAGCATTACTGGATGTTACTGTGAAAGATAAACAGGATTCAAAGGTAACAAAAAAACATCTGAAAGTACACCAGAGTATCTGTCCTTTCTACCTTTCAAAATACAAAAACACACACCTCTGTATATTCACATGCACATTCGTACATACAGCTCTATTATGGTCAAATACCAGGTGCTGCGACCTGGGCGACACCTCTCTTTAAGAGAAGGAAACAGGTGGATTATGGGGGATTAAGAAGTATTTCCGGACAGTAAGACGTGTAGCAGCCTGTAAACCCACTGCAAATGGTCTCCATTTTCTACAGCCTCTGCGGTCAGGTGGAGCTGCCACAAGCCATATTACAATAGTACATCAAGCACTGGCCAGACAACAATTTCTAGATGCAAAATGACTCTAATTACAGTTCTGGACATCCCTTGCTTAAAAATCCATTACATCTAACAAAGTGTATGACCAAGTTAGGAGTAAATGGCTTTATTGAGTAAATCCTGCCGATTTGGAACTGTAGTGAGATTTGTTCCTGTTTCTGCTGTGGGTGAGAGAGTGTGATCCTTGTAGAATTAATTATTGAAGCTCACTGAACCCATGACCGGTCTGAAACAGACCACACCTCTCACTACGTCCTCCAAAAAAAAATACATACAAAAAAAGGAGTCACGTACATACATACTCGCAAACACACATGCACACACACACTGCCACAATCAAGCTTATCCACGGTTATTAAACAGTCAGGCCAAATGAAGTTAAAAAGTGCCATATGGAATATGTACAGACAGTCCCCATTAAACAGCAGTGCAAACTGAATCAGTCTACCAATTCATGTCATCAAACAAGTCACAAGAACACCACCAACAGAATAAGAAAGTTACAATTTTCCTCCCAAATATACAAATGACGCAATACAAGTTACAGACGTATCTTCATTCAAAACATGGGGTATCACTGAAAATACATTATTAGGTCAATTTGATTCTTGCACAATGAGGTGTGCACTTATGAGCAGCTAACTCACTTTCCACTTATGACTAAAACTAGTCAGAGGCTGAGAAACTAACCATAAAGCACCTCCAATTGGCTACCACAGCACAGGTGCCTTTGTGACTATGCTGACCCTCAGTGATAGTGCTAGCTCACTGACCCAGTGCTGTGGGTATTGTGTGTTTGGGGGGACTAGTGAGACAGAATTGCATATGACTAACAGTACAGACAAAGCCATGGCCCAATCAGGGTTAAAGTTTGGTGTTTCTGATGTGTTAGTTTACTTTTGTTAACTAAAAACATGATTTATATGGCCACCAAGCTACATGTCTTTACTACACTTAATGGACAAAAGTATTGGGACACACCCCTTAGTTACTGAATCCAGGTGCACCCTTCAGCAGACCAAGACATTTTGGACAATGGCATGATTCCAACTTTGTGGACACAGATTAGGGAAGAACCTTTTCTATTCCAGCATGACTGTGCCCCAGTGCACAAAACAAGCTCCATTAAGACATGGTTGGATGACTTTGGTGTGGAAGAACTTGACTGGCCCACACAGAGCCCTGACCTCAAGCCCATCTAACACCTTTGGGATGAACTGGAATGGAGATTGCGAGCCAGGCCTTCTCGTCCAGCATCAGTACCTGACCCCATAAATACTCCACAGAATGAATGGGCCGCATATTCCCACAGAAACACTCCAAGATCTTGTGGAAAGCCTTCTGAGAAGAGTGGAAGCTGTTATAGCATTCTAAAGATTATGAAAAAACATTTTAAAAAATCAAATATTAATCAAAATAGTCAAAAACTCTATAACATCCTTGCACTTTTAGTGATTTAATCAGGCATCATTTTGTATGTAAAAAATAACTAAATAAATAAACATTAATTTTAATTTTAACTTTTTTGAAATGCTTTAGTCATATTCATCTGAACAACCCTGTAGGCTTTTGGTGTTTTGACCAATGTGATTGATGGCCCAGTGTGCAACAGTACATAACAGTGTGTGTAGATTGTGTGTGAAAACAGTGAAGGGCGTATTTTATCTTGTATTGCTAACAGCAGGTAGAACATGTATTGCTTTTGTGGTTTCCCCATTTTACTGCAGAATGACAAAGACTCATAAGTCTCACACACATAACCGATACAAAAAGAACACACACACAGACACACACAGAGGATGACACCGTCATTTCATCATCTTGAGGAGTTACAGCTCCTTGCTCTCAACCTCCCCGCACCCTGCCTGTGTGCTTTTTCTTATCTCTCAAATTCATTGGCTCTCTCTTGTTCTCCTCACAAACACCCCATATCACCTAAGCCATGTGACCGTGTGTACCTTTTAACACATTCACTCTCCATCTAGCTGTGTGACAGACAGTGTCTCAAGTCAAAAAGAAAAGACGTGACTAGCAGATGGGAAAATGAATTATGAAGGCTGTGTGAGATTTCAGTAAGTATATTATTCAATGATTAAATAATAACTGGGAAAATTACTATCAATTGGATAAGGGAAATCCAACTAGCATTACCAGTCCAGTGGCAAGGCTGTTAAAGCTGCATTCAACTGTCAGTGGTTCAACGCATGCATCTCTCTTTATGTCAAACTATACATATACATACACACTATAAATACCCACACAAACACATTATAAACACTGCTTCTCCATCAGTACCAGATGGGCTAGCCTTCGCGTCCCATGTGTATCAATGAACTTTGGACACCCCTGACCTGACAAGGTGACCTATCACTGCTGCAGGTGAGTTACTGGGTGTTCTGATTAATCAAGGTTTTCATGTAATCCAACGAGTTTCATTTTTAAGCATTAAAGGTGTTGGCGAATCAGTGCATGTATGAAAGGGGCTAAACTGCTGTAGCCAGAATAAGGAGATATATTTCAATGTGTTGGTTTTGTGATATTACAAAAACTATTATTCCAAAATTGGGCCATTTTTCCACCATTAAGGACTCTATGGATAGGGTAGAGTGAACATACCAATTGAAACAATATTAACAGGCTTTAAGCCTTAAATATCTTAAAAGGCGTCAAAGTTGCAATATGTAGCAGTTTAATTGCAATACTGATAGTTTGTCCATATTGTGGACCCTCACTGCACTTCATGCAGAGATTATGGCATTAACTTTTAGTTTCAGCAACGACCAAAACTGGTTATAGGTACCAGTCCAGAAATTCTATATAGGAATGAAAGAATTGAGTCAAAACAGTTCTCTATCAAAATCGGATGGATTTCAAACAATTCAGAGAATTTGAATCTCAGGAATGTAGAGCTCTGACCCTGTGCATATGCAGAGTGTGTAGGAGTGTAAGGTTGGGGGGAATTCCAAGGACAGTTAAGTGCTTTAAGAGTGGTTTCTGACATCATATATCAGTCGTAGTGGTGATAGCGTGACACAACCAACAGTTACACCTCACGAGAAAAACAGCCATGACTCATTAAGTGTTCATTACGCAGCGTGTAGATATTCAGAGTGAGAGATTACCTATAATAACCTAAGTAGCCTTGATTTTAACCCTCTAGTGGCTGTTCTTTAACAGAGAAAAGTGCAGTTTTAGAACCACACCACAATAGTATTTGCTAGTAGGGATGGTTTTATGCCATGAAATCTTCCTGATGATTTGCATTCAACATAATTTACACAAAACAATTGTATATCAGTCTAAACTCAGTGCAAACACATACTCTTGCATGTTATTTATACTAACTCAGTTAACATTTTTGTACAATGCTGCCAATGTGCTGCCTCAGCTTTTCATTTTTCTTCGTCTCTCCATGGTTCTGTTCTCTGCTTTCTTTGCTGTTTTGCTTTTAAGTAGTCATTATGGTGGTATTTGATATTTTGCTATCCTGTTCTTAAAACTCTGCAAATTCTGCAAACAGCTGTCAGAGTCAGCTGGCTATTTCAACTTGCTGGCTCTAGAAACTTTGTCTTCAAGAAACTTGTTTGTTTGTTTGTTGTCATGGCACAGATAACTGGCAATATGAAATACTGTGAACTTTGCATAAAATTAACCAAGAGTATCTCATTTCAACCATCAATTTTCCTTTCTACTGATAATTTGTTTGATATTATCATGGGATATGCCATCTGCATTTTGATTGGCTGTTACTTGAGATTCTTGCCACTGCTGCTGCTGAGTTTTGGATGAGCAACAGAGTGCTTTATCAGAATCAGAATCAGAATGACATTGAGCAAATCCATTGATATGTAGTGTCTTGTTGAAGGTTGAAGTTTAAGGTTAAAGACTGAACGCTTCACCATGTAAGCGCAGCCTAAACTAGCATATTTACTTTCTTTACAATTTTATGTTTTTGTCACCGTTTGACAGCGAAAAAGTCGGACGACTCAAATCTGTCAAATCAGAATGTAAATGTGACATCAAATAAGACTGCTAATTCATCATCAAGTTGTGGATTAGCGTTTAATACGTGCACTAAAACAACAAGTAACATCTTTTGACTTTTGAGCATTAACATTCAACATCCCAGAGAAGTTGGAAGGAATGAGGGCTCTATTGAGAAAATTAAGCCCTCACTCATCAACCCCTCACCTGTCAAGATCAATTCATAATCAATAATGATGCAGGAATACAGCTGGAATAATAAGTAACTACTGGTCCAGGAAAGTAACATGGCAGTTTGTGGTCTAATGCAAGCACGTTGAGTGGTCCAATTCAGATTACTTCATATAATAATAGCAATGCACAGCCAGTGGTGCACTTACTTAGGTGTTTTTTCAAGCAGAGCTGATTAAGACAATTACAGAAATATAGCACAAGAAATAAGTGTACACAATATACTATAAAGCTGTTTAAAAACAAAAGCAAATATAAGTCTTCATGCCCACTGAAAACATCAAATGAAATTTGGGTCTCACTTCCTTCAATGCTCATTCTTTTGCTCATTCACCAGAACAGAAAGAGAACTGAAATTAACTTTGGATTTCCACACTCATGTGCAGATGAGTCAACACCATGCAAAAAGCAGAAACTCTAAAAACATCAATTTTTCACACTTCTGTATACATGCTAAGCATGGAAAACAAAGCCAAAACAGCACAATCAGCACAAGCAGCCTCTAAAGAATAATTTCTTTTGAAATCTCTATAAAGAACTCAACTGACTACTTTTATTCACATTTATAGCTTTGCTCAAGTCAGATGAGGGTGTGCTAATAGCCACTGTAAGCTCATGTGACACGGCAGGAGAAATCACTAGTCTACAGCATAACAAATACAATGAAAAAACACTCAGAGAAAAAGTATAAAGCATGCTGGTAATAGGAAAGTGTGCTAGAGAATGAACTTCCCTGTTTGACATTTGACCATCAGAACATCAAAAAGAACATAAAATAAGACTGGCTGTGTCTGTATGTGGAAAAAAAATATTTGTCTCCAAACTGAATCTCTAATAAGCTGTTTCAAACAACAACAACAACAACAACCAAAAAAAAAAAAAACACAGAACAGCAGATATAAAAACACTACAGTCCAGTCATCACATGCACACTGCTTCTATTTTAATAGAAATATCATCTGAGTGGCTTGACTCTTGACAGTCCACTCAGCAGCATAAGCCTGATTACAGTGCATCTGAACGGAAAGAAAGACAGCCAGGAAGAGGGAAAGAGGGAGGGA
>JBBIGA010073380.1:0-11927 GCA_037576975.1 Alestes dentex
CTTAGTCACATTTATACATGTACTGTATTTTTTATATATATATATATATATACACACACACACAGTACATGTATGTATGTGACTAAGTCACCACAAGCCCAAGCAATAACTTCCATCCCGCGCATCCAAAACTGCATGAAACTGGAGACATTTCTTCCCCAAAAAGATCTAAATAAATATATATAGCCACCCCTCATTTGATGTCTCTCTGTCTTGATGTCTTATCCTTGGCATATTGAGTAGATTAAATGTTCTGATTCAGCAGGATACATTTGAAATATTTGATTTATGTATATATTTGTCACATACATATTTACATTCATGCATGTACATTTGTATGCATATGTATATCTGTGTGGGTGTGTGTGTGTGTGTGTGTGTGTGTGTGTGTGTGTGTATGTATGTATATATATATATAATGTGTACATATGTATATGTGATATGTGTGTGTGTACATTTTTTGTTTTTAAGCGGACACACCCTAGCGCCAGGCTTCCTCTGGGTCTAATGTTAGACAGGAGCTGCTGCCAGTAACCCACAGTAGAGCACACTTCACTCATCCTGCTGTAAAAAATGCAGTCCAACTGTTTGGTTCCTTTCTCTTCTGCTGGAGTCTTCAGGCAGACGTCCTGCTATTATTCTATCAGGCCCCTCTGCTCTGAGCTGAACTGTGTGTCGGACACACAGGCCATTGCAGCCAGAGTTCTGCAAAAACATCCGTGTCATACATTCGCACCGAAATTACTCAATCACCCTTGACAAGTTTGGTGTCTGAAGTTGACTTTTTCAGTTTTGCACTGGAGCTATGAGACAAAAGTGGGAATGGAAGCATATCCATGTTAGTGCCCTCAGGCCTACATCATCACATGCTCTCCTCAGACATCTCTAATGAACTTGTTTACGTGGTTTTTGACGTTGTATTACACACTGTAATCTATACACTTGGAATAAGGTATATTGCATTGCTTGCAACAGCAAAATGGCTAAAAAGACCACATTGATAGAAGTAGCAGACATTTAGTCGGTCCTTTTGTCATTTAAAAAAAAAACAAAAAAAAACAGCGTGTAATGTGTAAAATATTACCTATTAGCCTATAACATGCCTATAATATTAGCCTATAACACGAACTGACCCTTTAAATGGTGATAATATAGTGGACTAACATACCGACATAACATGATTGTATCAGTAAATATGGTGCTATCTGCAGGCCTTAATCGTCACACAATGACCTTAAACCATGCTGAGCTGTTCAGTAGTGTCTAAAGGACGTATGAATGTGGTTTGGACACTGTATGACCCACTGTTGTGTATAAACAGGGGTAAAAGTAGCGTATCCAGCTTCACCTCAGGCTACCTTAGCCTGTAAGCTTTAACACGCTATACAAGTGAGGTCGCAAACAGGAAAATACACATTTTTCCATGCCTTTTTCCATGTGGTGACTTATCTTTGAATAAGTCCTTAACCATCTGGTATGTACAGTGTTCCATATAGCGGCACTGAACCTCAGACCCCAGCAGTGTTCCGTATAGCGTCAGGTAAAAACTGAAAAGGTCTCTGGTGAACACTCACATGTAGGGCTAGACATGTGTGTTTTTGTTTCACAATAAGTAGTAAATATAATAATAATAATAATAAGAAGAAGTAGAAGCTGTGTTTCTCATGGAGCAGGACTGTGCAGATGTTATAAACCAGCGTGGCGAACTGCTATCTGTGTCGGTGTAACATGTGACTTCTGTTGTCACATGGATCTCGTGTGTCTTTCAGGAAGTACAGGGAGTCTCGGGACCCCCCCTAGACTTAGCATGTGGTCAGGCTCCAGTTGAATGTGGTCTTCATTGTTACAACACAGGAGACCAAGGTGTATCCGACACACCGGGGGTTTTTTGAGTCAGAATCGGGGGGAAAAAAAATCACACACACACACACACACACACACACATATATATATATATACTGCAAAAATATTGATTACCTGTACATTTTACTGTATTTTATTACAGAAAATTTACATTAAATTATTACTGTATTTACCTGCTTATACCAAAGAAAACGGCAGCGCATGCCAAAGGAAGCATGCTTGCGTGAATTAATTGCAGTTCAGTGTAAACTGTCCAGTGCGTCAACTGGTTTACCTTTACATTTTTGTTAAGGGTAATGTATTAAGCTGAGTTTAAAATGAAATTAAAGTGTTTCGGATTCGGATCCTTTTTATTCTTAGAACCGAACTAATCGTTGCCGAAAACTTCAGCAAATACGTGGAAACCGCAGATATCCTCAACATTTCTTTTGCTTTTTTCATGGCAAAATATATAATTCTTCATGCATTTTTTTTCCCCCTAAATTATTAAGAAAACTATAATTTACAAATTTTGTAACATAAATATTAAGGCAAATTCAGCTACATTTCCAGAGAAAATATAACTATAAATGTTTTTGTACTGTCATGAGAACACACAGAAAACGCTTTTGGGAGTTAAATACGCTGAACTCAGAGCAGGGGCGGACTGGGACTAAAACACAGCTGGACTTTCTTCACCAGCGGACAGAGGTTCTGCGTCTCGGCCGAGAAAGACCGTTCGACGGCCGTTGTGCACCGGACAGATGATCTTTTCCAGAACGCACAGATTGCCAGTCCGCCCTTGACTCATCTTGAGTGTTTCTCTTGTTTTTCGTTTTGTTCTTCTTAAAGCCCTGTATTTTTATTACTGTAAATTACATTTAAAGAGGCTGTTGAGCTCAGTCGCCGTCCCATGTCTGCTTTAACTGGAGAGTCTGTACAATACAGTCCTCCTGAAGAACCCTGAATAAGACGCGCCGCTGAGGAACAGTAAATTATTGATGTAAAAATTATTGGTGATTACCCAAATTTACTGTATTTTTATTACTAAAAATTACACTCATTTATTACTGTATTTACCAGTTTATACCAAAGAAAACACCCATTACAGTACAGTCTATACAGGGGAAACATCATTCTAGCACTGCAGGAGTTCAGTGTACATTGTACAGTACGAATACGGGCTTACCTTTATATTTTCGTAAAGGATAATGTATTAAACTGAGTTTACAATGAAATTAAAGCGTTTTGGGAGCTTATCTGGGGGCATATTTAGGATTTACGCTGTGAAAATAGGCATTTTAGGCATTTTTTTTACCACAGCACAACAATGCGGTTTTTCACTATACGCAGGTGCGATCGGGACGTAGACACTGTAAGAATATACACACACACACACACACACACACACACACACACACACACACACACAGTGTAATGCAAAAGTCTTGAGCCACCCCTCATTTCTTTATATTTTGTTTTGAAAAACACTGTTTGATGTCTCTCAGACTGTCTTATCTTTGGCATATTGAGTCGAATAAATGAAAGAAATGTTAACACATGTTTTACTGCAACAGGCTGCAAAGTGCCTAAAGATACAAGGAGCCTTGATAAAGATGTTCCAACCACTCAGTATTCAGCACCACCAGTATACTGATCACCAGCTGATCAACTGGAATCATCTGTTTCATCACAGGTTGAGGACTTAAGTTAGATGGTCTTTGTTCTGCTTGAATGATTCATGCGTAGGTCACTGTGTGGCTTAACAAACAAAACTGAAACTGGACAGGTTCAAGGACTGGACTGAAAATTAGAAAGTCTTTTGAAATTCTTTCAGGAAGTCTGGAGAACCGTTCCTCAACTGTTCCTGGAAGTAAAATCTGCAGAAATGATGGGTGACTCAAGACTTGCGCACAGTATTGCATGTGTGTTTTTCATTTTTAGATGAAATGAGGGTGTGCCTCTCCTGCTTTTTCCAAGTCGGTTTGTCAAGGTGTGTAATACAGAGGAGGAGGAATTGTGTGTGTGTGCGGTCTTCGCTGAGGGTCTGCTGGCTGTGATTGTGGAGATGTTATCTCAGTGTGGAGATGTAATCTCTCTGCGAACATGTTGTCACACTGACAGTTTGACACACTTCACGGTTCCCTCCTTTGGAAATGGGAGCGTCCAGTTCAGCGGCACGGCTTTCCCAGACACACTCAGCTGCACTGAATCTCTTATGTCATTTTTCAGGGGGCGTTTGTGTGTGTTTGAGGGCCCCCAGGATGATGAAGTCAGGATCATGCTGTGGTTGTGGGATGTTCTTCTGCTCTCAGTGAAGAAAAATGCCTTAAAAAAACACCGGAGCTTTTGTTAGGAAAGGTGAAAGAGGTCAAAGCTAGTGTTATGGTTGCCGTGGTCAGGGCTGGGTCGAGTGCAGCATTTATATACACACACACACACACACACACACACACATAAGACCATGGAAACACCCCACAAAGATAGGAATAGAAGACTTTATATGCGATAAATGTGGCTGGGGCGAACAGACCGGTCACTGTGCCTGTGAGGACGGCGACTCTGGCCCTGTGCTGGGACTGCAGCGTTCCTGAGGTTAAACTGAGGATGGAAAGTGGGAATAAAATGCTCCAGAGAGCATGTCCTTATACACACACACGCACACACACACACACACACACACACACACACACACGCACGCACACTGCTCCGTTTCTCCTCCTCTTGGGGGATCCCAGGTATTTTTAGTGTTGCGCCTGAAAGTGAAGACCACACAGAAAGTCCTGAGCAGTTCCACCTACAGTACAAAGCAAAACTGCTTCATAACATTTACATATATAAAGATACCATTATGTACAAAAGTTTGTAGACACCTGCTCATCCAGCACTTCTTATGAAAGTAAGAGTATTAATAAAGGATTCAAAAGTAGGAACATTGCTGGGAGGATTTGATTGCAGCCAGCAGTAGTCAGGATAAATTACATCACAAACTCTACTCCAGCTCATCCCAAAGGTGCTGGCTAGGGTTCCGTCACTCCACAGCCGAACTCTGGAGGGCTTTTTACCCCCTTTAGCTGTCGGGCCTGTGCTGGTCCATTCCTAGTTCAGTGCTTCTCTATGGAGATATTGCAAGCTGTGCATGCGAAACACCGGAATGCTGAATACTGAAGTAAATGCTTTAGTAAATTATGTCTTTAGAAATGAGCGCATGAATTTACCTCAGCTGAAAACTCTGTTTGTGCAATTTTCCTTCATTAATGAATTATTAAAGAACTGCTCCTTCTAAAAGCAGAATTTGACACCCCTCCTCCTCCACCCTGACGGTGAAGCAGCCGAGGCTCGGGTTTCCTGACAGACCTGAAAAGGAGAAAAGAATGTTGCTTATCAGAAGTCAAGGATTTGTAACGTGTAACTTTTAGTGTTTTTACAAAAGAAATTAATCACACTAAAATGGTTTCCTGAAGAACTGCTGTCAGATCAAATTGGAACATGGGTGGTCTATAAATGTAGAGCAGTAAAAACGTGTTGTTTCTGTGCCAGTTCCTGTGGGTTATTTTACAAAAAGCAGGATTTTCTGGTTTAGCCAAATAACATAATCCTAAAACCTGACCAATAGGAAAAGAGCTGAGGGGCTTTCTTTTTGGACAGTATCTCAGTTTGGGGTTGAGTTATCAGGCTCCCTCAGAAACCCTGCTTTATGAAATTCTGCTCGGAAGAGACTCCGCTATGTCTAATTGTTCTCCAGTCCAAATCTGTTTAGGATGGCCTTGTGAATGAGATGAGTAGTCAGGTGTCCAAGCAGGAATAGGAAAAGGGGCGCTGTAATACAAGCGTTAGTTTCAGATGAGCAGATTTTGTGCCTGGAGCAGTGTTTCCCCGACCATTAAATTGACTGAATCGTGCATCTGGTCAAACATAATTCATGCCCAGCTTGCATCATGTACGGACGTTAGGATGTAATATGTAGGCTAGTGTCTGCTTTCTAGCACTCAGTTGTTTGTGATTTGCACTTTTACCCATTTTTCATCAGCTAAATATGGGTTCGGTTCTGGTTCACGCAACAAATTCTTAGTGTGTCCTGCAAAAAGCAAACCAGTTCTGAACCTGAAAAGATGGTTCCCTGGAGCCAGAAGGGTTTTTTTCCAGTTGGCGTGTCATTCTACAGTCCGGAAAGGAAGCAGAACGCAACGCTGGAAAACGCAATGGAAAAGGATGTATTTACAGGAAAAGAGAATGTTTAGCAGGCTACGAGGGACGTAAAGTGTTTGGTGGTGATTTGGTCAGGATCTCCTGAGATTATGTGAAGGACCATCTTGCAGCTACTGTTTACTTTTGTTGTACATTGTGTTGATGACGTGTCCTTGATTACAAGGGATCCCTTCCTGATGGCTGGAAATGTGGGCTGGTTCGTTAGCTGGCACCAACATTCAAAGAATCATGAACGGGATGAGGGTCAAGAACCTATTCCTCGCTGGCAGAAAAGCGGTGACTGCGAGGCCGGAGAAAGTTCCCCTTTCTGGACGTTTGTAGGCATATGCGATTAACTTCCCATGGCATTCTTCAAGCCCATTTATTGAACTCCTTGTGAGTAAATGTGTAGAGCAACGTACACATCGGTTGGGACTGAAGGGTTCACCAACCAGCCTGAAAAAGAAATCTAGTGGAAACGCTGGCAGGAAGGGCACAGTGCTCCATCAGCAAGCTCGTTGACTTTGTTGCCAGAATAAAATGTGCCGTCCTTGTCTGTCTGAATGCTTGGGCTGTTACAAGCGTTTACACTGCACGGTTTGCTGACTTTTAAACGAATGGGAGGAGTGATGAATGAAGCTAGGCAGCTGTTTTGGTCCCAGCTGCAATGATAAGGCAGTGCTTCATTGTAAGGGATGCATGGGGATGCGTTTACGCTCACACGGCCCTCCCTGGTCAGTGTACTCACAACTTAAATATGGGACTGCAGCAGACCGACCACACAAATCAGATTCGAGGACTAAAAACTAAAACCATGCAAACTGGCCTCCTTCATGAGCTTAGATTTTGATGTGAATTGTCCCATTGCTTTTCATAATAGGCCTGCACTTTTGAGCTACTAGAGCTTTAATAGACCCTGACGTGATGCCACAGCCGTACGTGGCTATGAGTCCAACAAAGCACAAATGGCTTCGCTCTTTCTGGGTGTGTAGGGCGGTCCTCCATCTCCCACCAGTACATAAGCCTGATGCTTGCTAGACTAGTCTGTGGACCAGCTGTAAGCTGTCCGCTGATGTTGTGTCGGTGGTAGTTTCAAAGATTCTACCTAGTGGATTGAATTGGGCCAGGCTGTATTGTGAAGAAAATTGAGAATATTCATTCTCGTCGCACATTCTGAAGTCAAGAACTGTTTCCCTCAACGAGGAAAAAAACACAAAATTCAGCCTGAATGGTCAAACCGAGCCACATGTTCAGCGGCCCTGTTTGAAACCACTACTAGTGATTCATGACTCGACCCATACCTCCAAGGTCCTGCAGGATGACCCAAGGTTTAGGTTCAGGTCAGCTTAACAGAAATTTTTGACAGTGTGGTTGGGGTGGGTCAAAAAGTTACAAGGTATAATTAATTCAAAGAGACATTGTAGGTTCGGGTTTTGGACGTTGATTGCTGAATATTTTTTATGGATCAAGCAAGGCAGGTTGGCTCTCATAAAGGGTCAGACGCGATCATGCATGGACCATGCATCACTGTCACCTACAGATGTGGCTTAAATCTAATTGGGAAAAGTCTGATTTCATGTGGCTTTTGATGTTCAGATGGTAGAAAATCTATTCTGATTAAATCAGATGTGAGCTGCCAGTGTGAAGAAGACCTCAGTGCCATCCTCTAACGACCAGGTCACCCAGGAAGCCTGGTAATGCCTGTAAATGAGGCTGCAATGAACAGATGTGTGTTAAAGCTGCTGCGTGCGTGTGTGTGTGTGTGTGTGTGTGTGTGTGTGTGAGAGAGAGAGAGGGATCTACTTGTTTCTGCTGGTGTTTTGAACTAAAACATTGATTCGCTGCCAGAAGCCTTTCTGGTCCGTCTTGGCATAACAAAACGTTAATAAAAACTGGAGAAATGCTCCAAGCACGCCGCATCTGTCCACCAGGCTGGATTAAGCCAATAATCATCATCGTCTTTCTTCCTTTGAAGCGTTTAATCTCTGCTAATATGATCAGCTGAGTGATTAATAGCTTTGTTTTGAAGCACGCGGTTCAGAAATGAGGAGATTTGTGATTTCAGCTCACTTTTTGAAGACCTAATCCCCTTTTCCAGTAAGAACGTGTCAATGCCAAGCGAGGATCATGTGCTTGCATTTCATTAGGAGTCGAGAAGCCGTGCTCCGCTCTGTTCGCCGAGCTGCATAAACAGGAGTTTGGTCCTTTTTTTAGAAAGTGTTGAAATATGCAGGCCAGGCTGAGGGCGTTTTGCCCCGAATACTTTGGTCTGCACTCAGGACTGATTCTGGGAGTGTTTGGGGTGTGCAGGTGGGGGGCTTCAACGAATAGGGATGTCAAGCACAATAAACATTTCTGAGAATAAAACATGATGGTGCAGTGCTGTGGAAAAGTCTTGAGCCAATCCTCATTTCTTAATGTTTTGCTTCCAAAGAGCCAGACCTTCTTGTATTCATCAAGTAGTGTCCAGGTTTCCTGAAAATAGTATTTTTGCAGCAACAAGGTGATTCAAAGCAAAATATGAAGAAATGTGGTGTGGCTCAAGACTTTTGGACAGTACTGTAGTCCTTTAATAAAGGGTAGTCCTTTAATTGGTGCCACCCGCATACCTTGATGTTTTAGAGGCTGTTTTGTTGGTTTGTCTACTTGTATTAAATGAGCCATGCCCACTGAAGCACCAAGAGTCATGAATCATGTCTTTGGGCATGGAGTCAGCTCTGACCTCCCACCAAAGTACCAATCAGGTCAAGGGATTGGTATTGAGAATTGGTCTTCATTGGTCCCGGTTCCTGACTGGTCAGTACTGAAATCTGGAGAATCTTCTGGACAAGCAGTTCTGCTATTGATGTTTATGCAGTATCAATGCGTTCTAACACAGCTGCCTTTTTAAACGGTCGATGCTGGATTGGATCAGTGGAGGGACAAGAGTGGCACTCTGCACATCATCAACACACATTTGTTGAGTGGAACATTTGTAGCAACCACTCCTACAGCTGCTGGACTGTGGATGCAGGACTGCAGGAGCGCTTTGTTTCTCAATTTTGTTTACATATTTTAGACTCAGACTCCCTGTTCCTAAAGACCGCCCTCTGTGCTGTGCTTTTATAAGTCCTGAAATAGGTGATGGACTGAAAAAGGTTTATCTGGTGTGTAAAAAAAACCCAAAACAAAACAAAAACTGTCCTCCTGAGAATGCACTACAGTTTTTTCGCCACTGGTTTTCAGACTCTGACCTTAACAGATCAGCTGCTGCCCACAGCACCGACTGGGGGAATCCATTAAAACGAGCTAATACGAGATTACTATAAAATGATATTTGTACCACATGGTACAACAATGGTGCTGGACAACACAATTGCTGCATACTAATGCTACACACTGATACAACACTACTAATGCCATAGAGCTATACCTATGCAGTATGTTCCTATACTGCAAAGTATAACAAGGTTAAGGATTGGCCTTCTTTATTCTGACCAAAGTTATTCATCCTCATGTAATTGCGTTTTGTGTTATCAGTATTGGAAAAAGCTGACACTGCAACAATTGATACTCATTGTATTGAGTACAGATGGTAAGAGTCCAGTTTAATTTTTCTCCAGTACTCTTTGAGATTGGTGTATTTATAGTACCTTGAAGCTGCTGCCTGTAAATGAGCGTCATTAATCAGCATGAGGCTCCTGCTCCTCCAGCTGTTTATTTAAAGGCCTCCTTCATTATTTCGTAGTTACCAAATCAAGTTTGGCCACAATGTGCTTTTGTCCCAGAGCTCACGATTGCACAAGCGGGACTGATGGGAAGGGAATGATCCTGCAGGCCCGAACGGTGACTCACAAGGCGTTATTCCAGTGTCCATGACAGCAACAGCGAGCAGAGCGCCCGAACGTGTTTGGTCCTGCGTGAGGCAGTAGGTGTGGATGATGTGGCGAATACTAGCATGGTAAAAAAAAAAAAAAGAAAGAAACGCAGGAGACGTTCAGACTGGCAAAGTGAAAAATGCTTGCCCTCAGGTCCTGGCACGTCTGTTATCTTCTGTTTGAACTCATATGGTTGGTGCTCACTTAACCTTACACTGCTCAACTTTGTCAACTCACTGCAGCATCAAGACTGATATTGCACGACTGAGTTTCAGTGAAAATCATTCAATACTTTCTGCTTTCAGTGCTCATCATTAAAACCTTAAAAGGAATAGTGTCAGAAATCACCTTTACACAGCTTCAAACATTCCACATATTTTTGCTTCTTGAGATTGGAAATGGAGCTACAAGGCTAATGTCGCTAACACTAGATGTCAATAATCAGCCAAATCTTTTCTGTAAATAAAGCCCCAAAACTTGTGCCACCTCATGTCCTGGGTGATCAGCCCCATCTGGGATCTCTGAGAAACTGACTAAACTTGTTCTTTTGCCATGTGGTTTCTGAGCAATGAGCCTGAGGACACAGGTTTAAGGTGTTAGACAGGCTAACATTGTGTTCACATTGTATTGCTATTGTGGTTGTAAGCACTTTTTGGAATTTGTGCACTTTGTACTATCCTCTGCATGGCTGGGTGTCCCATCTGGGGTGTGGGAGCTCTGTACTGCCCTCTGGTAGAGCATAGATTTCATGATTTTTGAAAATGAGACCGTATAGCATTGCTCATCAAAAATAATAATTGGAATATATGTATTTTTTAAATGTATATATATTAGGGGTGTCAGATTAACATGTTAATTTCGATCAGTTAATTACAGAAAAAAATAACGGGTTAAAAAAAAATAACGCTGATTAATTGCACTACGTGACTTTAACCCAGTCCAGTGTTCTGTCTAAACATGCTACCCATCGAGATGTGCTACCGGGCCCTTCTGCGCATGTGCAGTGCCACACTCTGGGGATTCAGTGCTACCTAGCATCAGGGAAGCTGGTTTATCTGTGCCGTCTAGCGTTGGACACTGGTTTATCCGTGTTGTCTTGTGTTGGACACTGGTTTATCTGTGTTGTCTTGCGTTGGACACTGGTTTATCTGTGTTGTCTTGCGTTGGACACTGGTTTATCTGTGTTGTCTTGCGTTGGACACTTGTTTATCTGTGTTGTCTTGTGTTGAACACTGTTTTTTTTCTGTGTTGTCTTGCGTTTATCTGTTAAGAAATGTCTATAAATGTCCAGTTTTTACAGTGTAAACCCTAAATATGCCCCCAAAATTAATTTTAAACTCAGCTTAATACATTATCCTTAAAGAAAAGGTAAAGGTAAACCCGTATGTGAACTGTACAGTGTACACTGAACTGCTGTCTCCCGCAGTGCTAGAATGTAAAATACCGAAGTTACACCTTTATAGACTGTAATTCATGCAAGCGCGTTTTCTTTGGTATAAGCAGGGTAACTACAGTAAGAATTTAATTTAAATGATTAGTTAGGTTCTAAGAGGCCACGAACTCTGAACCGCGACATCGCGGGGGTCGAATTAGTGTGTAATATTAGAGGTATGAATCTGAAAATCTGTGGAATATTCCTCATATCCAAATGCTCCTCCTGCCTCCAGAAGTGAGGGGATCCTTGAGTATTACTGTCCACAAATCTGTGTGTGTGTGTTTGTGTGTGTGTGCATGCTGCCTGGAGCGGTCGTCTCAGGGCAGCGGTCACAGGCCTGTCTGAAATACCTTCAGTGTGTGTTAACACTCGGGCGGGCCGAGGGGAGCGGGGTGGTGCGCCAGAGGGATGCAGGCCGCCGGGTTTACTCTCTGGAATGACTGCACATTTTTTTTTCCACCAAAACAGGATGTAGGTCGTGCAGAGAGAGGCCGACAACTGAAAGGTTGCTTTGTTTAAATGGCTTCATTGTTGCTGTGTGTGTGTGTGTGTGTGTGTGTGTGTGTGTGTGTGTGTGTGTGTGTGTGTGTGTGTGTGTGTGTGTG
>JBBIGA010073391.1:0-11926 GCA_037576975.1 Alestes dentex
CATCTCATGTTTGACAGATTTCCTACTTTTGTGAGTTTTTGTGTTTGTTACTGCCGACTGCACTGTGTGTCCAGTATAAGTCCATGTGTTTTTCCCTGTCTCCCAGTTTACTGCTGTATCTACAGCCGGCCTGCTCTCCTGTTCCTGCATGGCTGTGTGAACGATGTTCCAGCACTGAAAGCTTTATGTTCTGCTGTTCTGGTTTAATGACAGTTTTGGCTGTAGAGCAGTCCAGATCTCCCACGTCAACACGCCCAGCATAGCATTTAACAAGGGTGGTCTTGCTGTTCTCCGTTTCTCCCTGAGGTCCTACAAAGGAGACGTGACTGGGACGGTGCAGAGGAGATGGGGGCATTTCATTTAAAGCGATGCTGAGAAGAGGCCTCTGTGGAATTACACTGGCTTGTTAGTGGCTAGAGAAGAAGAGCGGACCTAGAACTGAACCCTGAGGGACGCCTCGGGGAACTGGCACAACTCAAGCTCTGGTTTAAAGGTGATAGGCTTGCAATTTACTTTTGCATTTTTTTTTTTGCATTGGCTTACAGACTGCTGGCAGCTTGCCAGGACATAAGAGCTGGTCAAATGGACCACTGGAAAGCAGAAAAAAGTCATTTTCCCAGCTTTCGAAGAGCCGCAAGCCCTTTGTTCTCATTATCATGCCATATTAGAGCACTACATCACATTCTGGACTTTACATATTGGCCCTATTTGTAATTTTTGTCCGGTTAAACTTTGTGAAATGCAACCTTTAAGGGCTTTTGGGGGGCTAAACTGCTGTAGCTGTAATAAAGAGATATATTTACAGCTACTTGATACATGATTATTGCAGTTTTACTTCTACATACTGCAACTGTAATGCCTTTCACAATATTATTACAACTAGACTTTAAATACTGGTCCTATTTGTAAATTCTGTCTGGCTAAAATTCTTAAAATGCCTTTGGCTTTTAAAAATGGCTTTTGTTTGTCTTTTCACAGTTCAAGGTAAAATGTTCAAAGTTATTTTGTCATCAGCAGCTGTGAACACCTACATAGTGTGATGAGACAACAGTATTTTGTTGACACTATTAACAATAATAACAACAATATATAAGATTGATGACATATGTAGATCCTTGCCGCCAATCATCAAGCTGCCTGTCTGCCTTAGACCAGCCAATACTGCCCAGTTTCTCACCTCTCTTTCTCTCAGAAATGTCATTGCTCCTGATGTCCAGCAAACCCACCACATCTCTGCTCGACCCTATCCTGTTGAGTACGCTCCAGATGATATCTTTGGATCTAATCCTGCATTTTGCCTACATCATCAAAGGCTCCTTAAAAACTGGCCATGTCCCATCTGCTTTCAAGTCTACAGTGGTCACACCAAGTACAGACCAGTATCTCTTCTCTCCTTCCTTTCCAAAGTCCTGGAACGTGCTGTTTATAACCAACGTCTTCCTTTCTTACCAAGGCAGCGCACTCTACTAAAACTGTGCTACTAGCCGTCTCAGAAGAACTTCACTCAGCTAGATCAGCCAACCAGTCTTCTGCTCTGATTCTTCTTGACCTTCCTGCAGCCTTCGACACGGCTAACCATCAGATCCTCCTGGCTCCTCTCTCC
This sequence comes from Alestes dentex, assembly GCA_037576975.1. Classification (NCBI taxonomy): domain Eukaryota; kingdom Metazoa; phylum Chordata; class Actinopteri; order Characiformes; family Alestidae; genus Alestes; species Alestes dentex. The sequence goes on from JBBIGA010073391.1 coordinate 1,604, forward strand.
AGCCTTGGGATATCAGGCACAGCCTGGCAATGGTTTGCTTCCTACCTTGATGACCGGAAGTACCAGGTAGCATGGCATGGCTCCCAGTCTACCCAGCAAAGACTGTCCACTGGTGTTCCACAGGGCTCAGTCCTTGGACCGGTTCTCTTTTCTCTATATACTGGGGAAGCTGGTAGCCTAGTGGTTAGGGCATTGGGTTCGATTCCCAAGACCGCTAAGCACCTCTGAGGTACCCTGAGCAAGGTACCATCCCCACACTCTGCTCCCCGGGGCGCTGTGTTCTTTAATACAGAGGAAGAATTTCATGCTGTTCACACTGTGTGCTGTGGTGTGCTCACGTATGACAGAATTTTCACTTTCACTCTTAGGGATGTAATAGCCTCACATGGGTTTTTCTACCACTTTTATGCAGATGACACTCAACTTATTCTCTCTTTCACCTCCAGTGATGATCACGTCTCGACCCGCATCTCAGACTGTCTGGCTGACTTCTCCTCTTGGATAACGGCCCACCACCTCAAGCTGAATCCCAGCAAGACTGACTTTCTTTTCATCAAAAGGAGTCCATCACCAAGCCACTAACTTAGTTTCTTTTGAGAACTCTGTTACTGTCCCCTCAGAGGGTAAGAAATCTTTGTGTCATGGCAGATGAAGATCTGTCTTTCTTGTCGCACTTTGATCACCTCTTCAGGACATGCAGATACCTTCTCTACAACATCAGAAGAATCCGACCCTTTCTCACCACTGAAGCTACGCAGTTAATTGTCCAGTCTTTGGTCATCTCCAAACTGGACTACTGCAACTCTCTACTGGCTGGACTTCCATTGAAGGTAATGAGACCACTTCAGCTGATTCAGAATGCAGCTGCGAGGTTAGTCTTCAATGTTCCTACATTCTCATACACTATGCCTCTACTACAGAACCTACACTGGCTCCCTGTGGCCACTCGCACTAATTTCAAAACTTGGAACACTTGGAACACTTGCCTTCAAAGCCATTAACAGACTTGCACCTCCTTACTTATCAGCACTGATCAAGGACCGTGTCACTTCGCGTCCTCTCAGAGCTTCAAGCACCGCTCGACTTGAACCTCCGTTGCTCAAAAAAAGAGGAAGACATGCATCAAGACTCTTTTCAGTCTTGGCACCCCCGTGGTGGAACGAACTCCCTCTTGCAATCAGATCTGCAGAGTCCCTCGCTGTCTTCAAAATGTTCATCTGAAGACCCACCTCTTCAAGGAGCACCTTGTTGACTAACCAGTCCTCTCGTTGATACATCTTTTTCTTTATATTTAAAAAACCTCGGCCCTTTATCCTCTTAACTGTTTTTTCCTACTTGTGTATTGACCTCTGACTTATTCTTTTTGACAGGGTTTGTTATGGTGTGTAACTTAGCTGGCAGTAACTCGGTAAAAAGCAGATGTTAATTTTAGTATAGATTGAAGAACAGATGTAGACTACTTCAGCACTGATGTACGTTGCTCTGGATAAGAGCATCTGCTAAATGCCGTAAACGTAAAAAGTATTATTATTATTAGAAGTAGTATTGTTCTGTTGTTAAAAGTAGTAGTAGTAGTAACATTTTAATGTACTTCTGGTATAATAAAAACCGTAGCATCTAATTGTTTTTGCCTCAAGATATCTTTACAAAATCTTACTAAGTAAATGTTACTCACCATGTTGGCAGATTTTTAATTCATGCTTAATATATTAATTTCTTTTGGTGGCCTTTCTGAGGTGTCACCAGCAGCTGTGAACACGTATATAGTGTGACGAGACATTTTTCTATGGATCACAGAGCAGCATTTAGCAACCATCAGCATTCAACAAAGTCCAAGTTACCACAAAAATAAAGCAATGGACAGACAATACCCTAACCCATTACAATGTAACAGTAATGTAACATTACAATGTGAATGTAATGTAAACCTTCCAGAATGGCTAGTATTGCACTGCATGTATATTATTGCATAGGAGGTATTTTTAAACCACACTGAGTAAATTATACCATATCAAATACTAGGACATAAGTGTGCCTGTAGTGTCAATAAACAGAAGGTGAGGTGCAGGGGCTACTAAAAACCCAGCGCATATTATGAAAAGTATATAAAGCATAAAGTGAGGTAGTAGACAGGGATGGTACTTGATTAGGTAGGGACTAGACATTAATGTGCATTCAGGCCTGTGGCCTTTTGATAGAGGTGTTGAAAAAAGGCCATGTTCATGTCTGTTACAAAAAGATGAGATGTTAGGCATCCTCTTATCTGCACATGCAGATGCTCTGAAGCCCCGACAGCACGTGGAAGGAGGACATCCAGCAGGACTGACGGTTATTGGCATTTGGTACATGTTCCTGGTCCACTGTTACACCGCGAGCAGCGCTGTAGATCAACACGGCCGTCCCACTGAGGACGAGGGAACATCTCAATCAATTTCGGCTGGGCTTTTATGCGCCGCGTAACCGCAGGCTGGAGCTGAAGGGCTCCCGAATGAGGCTGGGCAGTGGAAGACAGAGAGAGCAATTCACTTCAAATCTCACTGCCCTCCAGCCAAGAGGAAACTAACAAATGTCCCTGTCTACAAAAAAAAACAGCAAATTTACCAACCACCACACATCATGGCTCAAGTCCAACTGCCAGTCAACAGCCTCTGACAGACCCCAGGACCACAGACTTATACAGGGCCTAGGAATTACTTTTTATTCATTATTAGCGTGATTGCAGAAGAAACCTCTCTATTGTTCTTCTTTAAAATGTATTATTGCTTTTATTCCAACTGTTGGGGCAGCTGGTGGTCTAGTGGTTAGGGGGTTTCCCCTGCAATCAGAAGGTCATGAGTTTGAATCCCAGGACTGCTAGTGGCACTACTCAGGTACCCTTGAGCAAGGTACTGTCCCCACACACTGCTCCCTGGACGCTGTGTTCCTAGCTTTCCACTCCTTCACTTGGTGAACGGGTTAAATGCAGAGAAATAATTTTCTACTGGTGAGAGGATGTCAAAACTAGTTTTCAAAAACAATCATTAACATCCAGAACATTGTGTGGTTGACTGGTTAAAGTGAAGGCTGAAGATACAGCAGGTTCATAAACAGCTTTTAAGACAGTACAGTTCAGGTCAGTTATGGAAAGGCATATGTCATTGTTTGTTTTTAAAAAATAATTAGCCTGTGAACGCTTGTTTTAGTGCTGCTAGTTTGTTAGCAAACTGCTAATTAGTTAGCAAGCTGCTAGCCTGCTCAGTTCGCCGATGTGAGGCCTTATCTTCCCTGCTCTGGGTAAAAAAAAAAATAAAAAAAAAAAGTGAGTCATATTGAGTCTGAAGGACAGTAAAGTGCAGACACCAATACTGTGATGATGATTTACAGACGACATATTGTGAAGCACTAGATATATTTTTTTATGTGTTGGTTTTGTGACATCACGGAAACTGATTTAAAAATGAGCAGCTTATTTTCCATATATGGACTGTATGCATGGGGGGGTAAACGTACCATTTGAAACAATATTTACAGATGTTAAGCCTTTTAAGTTCCAGAAAAGTGATGATATGGGCCCTTTAATATACAGAAGGCACCAAAATCAAAATCAGTAGCTGTAAAATCACAATATTCTGTCCATATTGTGCAGCTCTAATTATTATTATTCTGGTCCCCTCGTGTTTTCTTGAGCTGATGGGTTTTCTTCCCAACGAGCTGCTCCGGAGCCCCGGAGATGCATCACTCCGACACACTCGTTCTCAGGGAAAGATTGCTGGAGCTTCCCTCAGGAAAGAGGCGGCCGGCGCGGCTTTTCTGCCGTATTGGAAAAATAAACATTATGGAGCCGAGCCCGCCGCGCATCTCAAACAGGACGGCCGAGAGCAAATAAACACGGCGGAGAGAAAACGCCTTCGGAGGAGATGGCGAAGGCAGTTCTGTTCTCCTTTTGCTGTGAGAGAAAAGCAAACAGTGCTTTAACCCAAAGTCCTCATCAAACAAACACTTCAGTGTCCACAGCAATGTCCCACACGAATATAAACACAATAACGTCCACTAAACAAACACCTCCAAGTCAACAAAGGTACATGAAGGAAAGCTGCGGTGTTACTGAAATATCTAGATACTAGTAGAGTGGGGGGTGAGGTTTAGAATGGTGTCTAAGGGTAACAGGGGGCAAGGCAAAATTTCTAAAAAAAACATCCATAGGTTTGTTTGGCGGGGTGGCTGTGGGGGAGACGGGCGTCAAGAAGGTTTAGAAAAGAGTCAGACATGTAGGGGGATGGTTGGGTGTCTACGCAAGGCAAATTCTTTAAAAATATCTGGAGGCATATTGAGGATGTGAAAACTAAAAAAAAAAAATATCTGAAGAAGTACAGAGTAGGCGGGGGGTGGGGGGGTAGTATGTAGGGGTTTCAGGGAGGCGAGACAAGTAATCAAAAATACAAAAATATCTGGAGACATGTAGTGTGTGTGTGTGGGGGGGGGTGCGGTATCTGGAGATGAGTGAGGTAGGGTGTCAAATGAGTTTTTGATAAAATTACGGTGGTGATGTGGTTATTTCTGCAGGCCTACAATCAACAACAGGCTCTTTTTAGTCTTCTTATTAGTAACATTATCATCAAACTATTTGCTAAGAATAACCCAAAGCTAAACAACACTAGATGAACTACAGCAATATTCATGCTCATCTTTCTCGGAAACACTTCATCTCCACCTCTGCCCTTCTCTATTTTTTACAAGCCAATAATGCGGCTTCTTTCAACGCCTCATATCTAATCTCCGTCTCCACCAGTTGCTCTCGCACAATGATGGAGTGATGCATTTCACACCTGCATGATTTCCCACCGTATTTCATATTCATTCCTGCACACCGAGCGCCAGATAATAAGATTCACCTGAGCCCTTCGCTCCAGAGGCTGTGAGCTCCTTACGCTCCCCGCCTGCCCCCTGCAGTCCATCACTGCTGTCTGACTCTACGTCCTGCTGCAGTGGCTTCCAGAACACGCGCACAATCCCAACCAAAGCGGCCGGAGCGGAACGGGAGGTGGCGAGACGCACAATCAGCGAAATTAGAGGAGGAGAAGATTAAAGGAGGATCACAGAGGAGAAAAAAATGGATGTAGATCAGATAAAGGTGACGATAAGTTCCTCTATGGGTCACTGAAGCTTCTACCACTCATGCAGATGAAGACCCTTCATATATCCTTCAAACACAGCAAGAATGAAGGGGGGAAAGAGGGGAAAGAAGAGACATGGAGGAAATGTGGGGGAGGCAAGAAAAGAACAAGCAGCTTTCAGGGTAATTGATTACAAACACCAACCCAAACCGACACACACAAACACACATCAAGACTGTCACTGTAAATTGAAATAGCAACCGAGAAAACTGTCAATCACTGATTAACTGAGTAATCAAATTCAAACATTCCTGCATTAAAAAGGTTCTCTCTCTTTCAGTGGTGCAAGAATGTGTTTTGAGTACTAATGGTGCCCCCTTGTGGATGTAATTCAGACTTCTAAACATGACTTTATACTGCATGCACGCACACACACAAATACATAATACATTCACTCACACACACAAATACACAAACACACACACCCACAAATATATTATATAAGTTGATGGTGAACTATAAGTTGATGCGTTTATTCTGATTTACCGCATGAACAGTGTTGGTACTTTAATGCTCTAATCATATTTGATGAAGAGAATCATTAAACAGATTATTAACAGAAAACAGAAAAACAGTGTGAGCCTGTTTGTTTTGGGCTCTGTCCAAATCCTAACTGTTTCAGCCTTAACTTCCTTTACTCTTCCTGTCTTATGATGGACACATCTATTAATACTCTCTCCCTCTCTCCCTCCCCCCCCCCCCCTTTCTCTATTAAAACTGAGCTGAAGTGCAGAAAGTCCAGTCGCTCTTCAGAGCTGTTGAATAATCCATCGCAGGGAAGTAAAGCAATGCTCTCAGCAGGGTGGCCATCAGTGCGCAGGAGAGAGTGTGTTTGTCTGTGATGTGTGTGTGTGTGTGTGTGTGTGAGACTATAATCAATAACAACCCCTACAGCACCGTACAACTGACTGGAGCTCCAGATACAGATGCCACCTTAATAAACACGAGAGAGAGAGAGGGAGGGAGAGAGAGAGAGAGAGAGAGTGAGAGAATGAAACAGAGAGAGGAGAGAAGGAAAGAGCGGAAGACAGAGACAGAGAGAGGAAGGATGAGACAGAATGGAACAGAGACAGGGAGGACGGAAAGGGAGCGACAGAGAGAAAGTGTGTGTGTGTAACAGAGTGCGATAACTGTGTTGTGTGAGTGTGCGTGTGTGTGTGTAATTGTGTGATATGACAGTAGTAATGAAGAGTGTGTGTGAGAGACAGAGTGCTGTGTGACTTGTGTGAGTAGTAATGATGAAAATGAGTGTGTGTGTGAGCAGTACTGATGTGTGTGAGTTGCGTGATGTGTGCGATAAGTAATGATAAAGCGTGTGTGGAGTGTGTGTGGTGTGTGTGTGCAGGTGAGCAGTAATGAGTGTATGAGTGCCTGTGTGTTTGTTAATTGTGTAATACGTGTGAGTAGTAATGATGATAATGAATGTGTGTGTGAGCAGTAATGACGAAGAGTGTGTGTGTGTTGTGTAATGTGTATGTGCAGTAATGATGAATGTGTGTGTGTGTGTTCACTGTGTGATGTGTCTGAGCAGTAATGAGTGTGTGTGTGTGTGTGTGTGTGTGTGTGTGTGTGTGTAGTAATGATGACTGGATGTACTTTAACACAGTTCAGTTTGTGTGATTCCACTATAAACATCGGAGCGGAATAAATATCAGCTCTTTACGCCTCTCAGCATTTACATTAAAGAGTGGAGGGAAAGTGCTAGGCTGGGATTTCTCACTCTGGCCTTCTTGCCCTTCGGAGTGTGTGTGTGTGTGTGTGTGTGTGTGTGTGTGAGTGAACCCATCCTGCCATCCTCCTTCAGGGCGCTGAGGGCTGCCAAGCGCTCACCCAGGAAAGCAATTACTGCGGCCAAAGACAAACCGAAAGCGGCTCGTAAAACACATTAACTAAAGCCCATAAATGTTTGACAGCTGTTTAGGAGGCGAAGGCCTGACAGAGTGCAGCTCAATTCCATCTCACAGCAGCAAAGGAGGGTCTAGAGACCTCCAGGAAACTTCTACACAAATTTCAGTAGTACTACTAACAATGTGCTGTGCAGAAGTCTTGAACCGCCCCTTATTTCTCCATATTTTGCTTCCCAAGATCCAGGCTTTCTTGTATTTTTAATGTTGTCTTGAGGGACAGTTCTCCAGAAGGTCTTTCAAAGACTCATTTTCAGTCCAGAGTCCAGCCCCTGAATGGTTTTTGTTTGATAAGCCACACAGCGACCTATGTATGAATCATTCAAGCATAACAAAGCACATCTACCTTAAGGCCTGAACCAGTGAAGAAACAGGAGCAGATGATTCCAGATGATCAGGCGGTGATCAGTGTACTGGTGGTGCTGAATGCTGAGTGACTGGAACTGGAACGTTATCTAGGCTCCTTGTATCTTTACGCACTGTGTAGTCTGTCACAGTAAAACATTTGTTCCGGTTTCTTTCAGTTAATCTACCCAATATACCAAAGGTAAGACAGGTTGACAGTCATCAAAGAGTATTTTTGCACCAACAAGGTGATTCAAAGCAAACTTTTAAGAAATTAGGCAGGCTCAAGACTTCTTTAGTGTCTGTATGGTCGACGTAGTCGTACTGACAGACTTTAACACACTGCAGCAAGTGTAGCGGGCGATATGGGAGGTGAGTGATGACATAGACAATTTAATATATTGAAAGGCACTGCAGCTGCAATATGTAGCAGTAAAACTGCACTACCGATATTCTGTCCCGAACATACTGTTCTCAGGTCCCTCGCTGGGCTTGAAGGGGTTTGTAGCAGCGTCCTGCTTAGTCTGGTCACAGCTGAGCATGAAGAGGTCAAATGTACTGGACTGAATTGATAGGATGAGTCTCTGATGCGGACAGATCACTTAGAGAGAGAAGATGGTCAGATACACACGCGTATAGACACATAAATCACCCCAAAGCTCACATCACCTCTCCCATGTGTGTGTACCTGCTTGCCCCGACAGCTATACATCATCCGCCTCTGCCCTGTGTGTTTCCTGCAGGAGATTACAGTGACTCAGCCCGCCCGCGTCCGGCATCGTTTATCAGAGCCGCCGTGGAGACGGACCAGCATGTTTCACCAAGACAGCCCCTTCAAAACGCACACGCACACACATGCTGGGAAACAGCATCAAAAACTAGCTAAAAGCTCCCGAGACTTGTACAAACCAGACTCCTCTCAAGCCTTGTTGAGGTGTTAAATGATCTCAAACAATGGAAGTTTGTTGCTAAAACGCTCTACAACAGCTGTTCAAAACAATGAGAGGACGATACAGGATTTGAACTAAACTGCGGACTGTGACACACACATACACACACAACACAACACAACTGTAAAAAGTAAGAGTAAAAAGTAAAAGCTTTACTTTTTTGCAAGAAGCATAAAAGTTTCAAACATAAACAAAAAGCTGCCAACAGTAGCTCTGGTACTGATTAAAGAGCTCCTTCCCTGATGAGGGACAGCCGAAACACACCCCTTGCTGAGGTGGTCTGGGATGCATATAGTACCGTGTTAAACTCTTAGCCCCCCCTGTTTTCTTTCCATTTTGCTCTGAATCACCTTGCTGATTACTTTCTGCCTGTCAAACTGGCTTGTCTTTGGCATGTTGAGTAGATTAAATGAAAGACCTGTTTCACTGAAATGGGCTGCACGGTGTCTAAAGATAAAAGGAGCCTAGATAAAGGTGTTTCAGTCACCCAGCATTCAGCACCACCAGTGGAGTGACAGAATTTACTACTCTGTTTCCAGCTTTCCATCTTTATAGATAACAGTAAGTCATGCAGTGTCAGAAACCACATAAGTGGGTATGTTTTATTTAAGACAATGGTCACAAACAATTCCATTTTTTATATTTGTACGAGTATTTGAACATTCAAAAATTATGATCCATACCTAGTACATGCTAATGTAAATATCAAAAGTACAACATGGTCCTTACAGTCTTATTACATACCATAAATCCTATAAAGCCTGTAATAAACAGGCCGGAGTATGGAGTCACTGCTTCAAAAAACGAAAACTGTGTTTCCTAACTAAATATACTCAAGAACCGAACAGTAACAGCTTTCTCTCAAAGGTACAACTTGCTTTATTCCTGAATCTTTCATTATCACCTCTTTAATTGGTCCGCAGGTTCTTGCTTTTCTCTCTAGTCCTGCTAATGTTCTCTCAGTGTGCAGAAGATGAAGTTCTACCACCAACTTGAGAGATCCTTCAAAACTGTCCACTTAAAGACTAAATATGGAAAGCGGCAGCCTGGACGTAGATAGGCCTGGACAATCAAGAATACGGCCCAGATGGTCCAGACTCGCCCTCTTTGCTTTCATTCCAGCCGAACAGACGCTTGTCCTCCGCATCTTTTGTTTTATAGAAGCTGCATTTCATAAAATAAACTTCCCGGTCGAGGTCGGTAACCCTCCTATCACTTTCCCGGGTTGTTTCCGTCTGCTACTCCCATCTCCTCATGCAAGACTCTACAGAAGAACTGTGAGAAGTAAGACACTGAAGGTGTTTCTTATGTAATCATAACAAATTAAGAGTTTAATCACTGCTTTGACTGAACACAAGCTCCTCTGACTCGACTGCCCACTTGACTCAGCTCACGTAGGCACAGAATCACCCAAATCACCCACAGCTATAAAGACTTTGCCTCCTTTATTGGCAGACGGTTTCTTTTCCATTTGGATGCAGCTGAGGGACATTTTCCCACTTTTCAGAGGCTCTTGAGAGAATGACTCTGCATTTTTTGTGACCATGCACTCAACCCCCTCTAAACACCTCTGAAGAACCTCTCTCTCACTCTCTCTCTCTATAAAGTGATTTTGTGGTCTGAGGATCTTTATGACCTACTGTGTGAGAACAAAATGACGCGAAAGAACTGGGTGCTACAAGTCAGTTAGGTGGTCTCATATGTTGTACAAGTGTAATTGAATCATTATTCAGTCCTGTGCAAACTCTTGGCCCCACCGCACACCCTGATTTCTTTATATTTTGCTCACCTTATTTGTACAAAAATATTATTTTATTCCCGTAAAACTGTGTTATATCTGGCACACTGAGTGGATTACATGAAGGAAGTGGGAACAAATGTTTTACTGTAACAGGCTGTAAAGTGCCTAAAGATACAAGGAGCCTAGATAAAGGAGTTCCAGCCACTCAGCATTCAGCACCACCAGTATAC
>JBBIGA010073441.1:0-11923 GCA_037576975.1 Alestes dentex
GGAGATCACCTCCTGCACCGGCTCCTGTGACACCAGCTCAATGTGTGTACACACAAACACACACACACACACACACACACACACACACCACCAACACCCCCCTTCCCTCACCCTACAGAACTTGAACAACTCAGACTTTAATTACCTGTTAAAATACTCTTCTATTTTTTTAACTGTCATGTTGCTGCTACAATTGTACAATTGCACAATCATATTTATTGCTGTTCTGTATTGCTGCTATAATTCTGTATTGCAACCCTACATCTTTGCACACAACCCTCTGCTGCTAGAATACAGTTTTTATCTGTCAAAATGCTGTATCATCCACACTGTAGATGTTGTCAGTTGCACTGATCATTGTTTTATCTTGTCTTGTCTAGTTGTATTGTTGCTCTTGTTCTTTGTCCTGTCTGCACTTGTGGTCTTGTGTTCGGTTCTAATCTGCTACTGTGTTGCACCATGGTCCTGGAGGTACATTGTTTCATTTTTTGTATATGGTAGTAATGATAGTAAAACCTACTTGACTTGACTTGACTTGGCCTCACACCCGAATACCTCCGTGAACTTATGTCTTACTATGAACCTCCACGGTCACTCAGATTTTAAAGTGCGGACTACTTACTTTTCTCTAGAATTATGAAAGCTTCAGCAGGAGGAAGAGCATTTTCATATATAGCCCCCAGGCTCTGGAATGCTATTCCGATCAAAATTCGGGACTCAGACTCAGTCTCAGTTTTTAAGTCCAGGCTGAAAACCTACTTGTTTAGTCAGGCTTTCTGTAATTATTTTTTCCTGCCTGATGAAAGATGTAGAGCGGTGGGCACAGAGAATTCAAGTAAACTGGGAGACTGGTGCAGTCGCCAGGTGTCTCAGGGCACTCTCATGCCCATCATACCTCTCGGTTCTGCCCTTTCTGGCTAGGCTGCTTTAGCAAGATATGCCTTAACTTGCACTCCTCACGGATGAAAATAATCCTCTGCAAATCTTCTCTGTTTTCTTTGTCAGAGGGGAACTGCTGCACACTTGTCTAGCCTGACTGATCACCATGGGACCCCAGGTCACCACCTTCCTGGGCCTGCAATCACTGGGGTCCTGTGCCAAAATGCCCTCGACTGGTTTCGGCAGCTCACAACTCCACACGTGCTCTACCCCAGTCAGGGACAATTACTGCTTAAAGCTCCAGCGGAGATTGTTGCTCCTGATCCTGTTGTTTTATGCATTACAGACTCTCAGTTTCATTTCCAACAAATTTACCTCTATGGACACTTAGTGGTTCCAGCTCAGTTAGCTGTAGACACCCTATCTGTCAATAATCTTGTTCATGAAGGCCTACTCTTGTTATTCAACCCCATAAAGACTCTCTTTTCTTTCTCTTTGGATTGACCTGAGGAGGTTAGGTTCTCCTTTTGAGTTGCACTACCACACACTGGAATACCCCGGGAATAGCTGTTCTTATGCTGAACTAATCAAAATGATTACAATTATCATAGGTGGAAGCCAGTTAGCTTGGTGTGCAATGGGGAAGGTAATTAATTACACCTAATTGAGTTTACAAGTATTTTAATCCTTTATCCATCTCATTGATTCTGTTATATTTAGAGCTAATTTTATTTAGAGCTAAATGTGTTTTAGAAAACAGCATTATGTTTTGGTGCATTTACTTGCTGCGTAAATGTTAAATGTTAAGTTTAAATGTTAAATATATATCTAAATGTTCAATCTAAAACTAAATGTAAAATTTTTAAATCTAAATGTTAAAGATATATCTAAATGTTAAATCTAAATCTAAATGTTGAACTCTAAATGTTTAGAAGATCTGCTAATTGGCCACGCCCCATGATTACAATTGGCTGTTACTTAGCAGGGGGCTGGACTGCGTGCTGTGATATTCCCTCACCAACATGGAGAATTTGCCTTTAATTATCTAAAATCTAAATGTTAAATATGAAAAAAATATATCTCGCACTCTAAATGTGAAAAATATATCTCGCGCTCTCCAAAGATAGGTCTGGGGGAGCTGAGGGTCCCCGTGCTAGGCTTTTGCTCGACTGAGTTATGGGGCGAAATGCACCATTAGACCCGGAGCTCATTAAAAAGACGGATGCGCCTTTAAATGGGCTCATAAATTAATAACTCCGGATCGCTGGGGGCTATTATGGCAAATCAGGGGTCCTTGGAAAGGTCTCACTGAGCCCCATCTAACTGTGAAGTTTGACAGAGATTGGTGGTTGCCCTGTGGAGAAAAGCCACCGCACGTTCCGTAGGGGACAAAAGTAATGGGACAGCAGGTCGAGGTGAACGGTTTTCGGCTAATAACTCCGGATCTCTGGGGGCTATTATGGCAAACAAGGGGTCGTTGGAAAGGTGTCACCGAGCCCTATCTAACTGTGAAGTTTCACATTTAGAGTGCGAGATATATTTTTCACATATAACATTTAGATTTAAGATAATTTAAGGCAAATCCTCCATGTTGGTGAGGGAATATCACAGCACGCAGTCCAGCCCCCTGCTAAGTAACAGCCAATTGTAATCATGGGGCATGACCAATTAGCATATCTTCTAAACATCTAGAGCTCAACATTTAGATTTAGATTTAACATTTAGATATACATTTAACATTTAAATGTAGATTTAACATTTAGATTTAGGATTTAACATTTAGTTTTAGATTGAACATTTAGATAAATATTTAACATTTAAATTTAACAATTAACATTTACACAGCAAGAAAATGCACCAAAATGTAATACTGTTTTATATCACATTTAGCTGTAAATGTGTGAAAATTGCACTAAATTATGAAACACCTCTAAATTTGTTAAAGGGGACATATTATGCAAAACGCACTATAGTTATAATAGGTCTATGGGCTGTACAAAACATGTTCATGAAGTTCTTTGAACAAAATCACTCTTACATAAAGAGATATCACCAGCTTTGTTCTTCACAGATTCAGGCCCTTTCAAAATGAGCTGTTTGGACAGAGGGCCACTGGTGACGTCAAACGGGGCCAATTTGCATAGAACCGCCCCTCATCTGTTGAGACCCCACCCACTAGCCTGTTACTTGTCATGCCTTTCAGCGGCCATCTTGGGTCTTTGCAGCTCCCAAATTTAAAAGGTCATTACTCCGTCATACTCGGTCATAAAATACACCAGTCAGGGTGTAAAATGCGTGTTTTGTTCCCGTGGATGTATACGGTACGGTGTGCTCCGAGCATGGATAGGCCGAGCGCTACCGGCAAAGTGTCTACCGGCAAAGGCATCTTGCTCTGGGTCGACTCCGGGTAAAACATATAGGGCTGGATAGCGCCTCTGTTTTTTGTCTTTCTCACGTGTGTTAAGTGTCCCAATACTTTTATCCATCTAGTGTATCTCACTCTTTCTTTCTCCCTGCCTTCCCTCCTTCAGCCTGGTCACCATACAGGCTAGGACCACTGTCACAGATAGAAGGGATGGAAGGAAAGAAAGAAAGAAACACTTTTGCTGGTGTTAAGGACATGGATTCTAATGTAAAATCCAGAAGTTAAACGCATAGGTTAAGCATGGGATGGGTGGGGCGTGGCCAGCAACAGCTTATTTGCATAAAAGGGACAGAGCCCTGAAACGGCTCGTTTTGATAGGGACTGAAACTGTCAAGAATAAAGCTGGTGATATCTCTTTATGTGAGAGTGGTTTTGTGCAAAGAACTTCATGAACATGTTTTGTATAGCCCATACCTATTATAACTTGTTTTTTAAAAAAGTGAGTTTTGCATAATATGTCCCTTTTAAGCTGTTTTTACAAATGGCTCCCCCTAAGAATGTGTGTGTGTGTGGGTGTGTCTTCATTTCAGGCTAAAAAGCAACAAAACAAAGTGTCAAGATTTTGCCCATTCCTGTATTAGGAGTGTCACTATCAATTCAGATCTATCCTTCAATGCACATATAAGTATTCATATTGCTTTGATAAGAGTCACACAATCCCTACATGAAGCAGAAAAATTAGTTTGTGCTTTAGTACCTCCGGACTGGATCGGTCTAATGCCTTGTTAGGATACTCCAGCATGAGCCTAAATAAAATAAAATGGCAGCTAAAGTGGCTTCAGATTAAATTCCGTATTGATGACAGTAAAGCACAGTGTGAACAGCATGAATTTCTTTTCTGTCTGATCTGACATCAGTGGGGATCTGACATCAATGGGGTTCGAGGTGGAGTTGAAAAATTGCCACAAGTGGGGTTTGAACTTGCAGAGACTGTGAGGCTGTGGGGGTTCCAAGGAGAGTTCCAAGAATGAGTGTTGGAATACTCAAACTCTCAAAAGAGCTGGAAAAGCTTGGAAGCTCAATATCAGCAAGGTGTCAGGTTTTGGGAATGCCAAGCAACCCCAAAAACATAGCAATCAGTGTAACTGTGAATTAGAGGTCTGCAACGAGGCTGGAAGCCCGCGGGATCTGCGGGACGTGGCGCAAAAGCATGCGGTATGGGTCTACATTTGAGATCTTCTTGTGGGAGTGGGCGGGAATAGAGAGATGTGTTCGCGGGACTCCCACAAAGTACACATTTGCCTTGAATACATTTTACAGTTTGTTTTTATGTGGGAACAACATATGTGGTAGGCAACCAAACCTGTGGAAGTTTGCGTTGCGCGGGAATCTCTGGGACGCCGGCAGAATGGAAGCGCAATGAGCGCAATGAGCACTGACTAAGGTTGGATTAAACACAGAGCCACGCCACAAATTTCAATGTTTCCCTATATTTCTCTCAGTTTGACTGAGAAATGTTTCTATTGAGACTGTTTAGATATTTTTAAATTCAGGTCTGTAGCCTAGTTAGAAAAGTTGTTGGTTGTATTTTTTGTGGAAGACTGGTTAGCTAAATCTACCCTTATATAAAACCTTTAATTCGCCACTGGAGTCGTGCCAACATAATATAGCCTATGTTTAATAAATTCCTGTATGTCAGTTAGGCAACAAATAAATTTGGTACCTTATTTCATTTTTATAAGCCAAGATATTATAGCATTTAAAATGTGTCCGGTATTTTTGGCCCACCCTATACTCCACCAGCCTTGCTTGCGGGATTCAGCGGGCGGGAGCAGGACAAACCATAACAGATGCAGGCACGCAGTCTACTGTAAACCCTGGTTATAAAGGGCAAGTGCTGCTAACAAGAATTAATTAAGAGGGACCCCAGACTGGCCCTAAACAGGACAGATTTCAAGAAATCCTGGATGATGTCCTTGTAGGCCTGCAGATCAGACAGAGGAGCTGAAAGGCTTTTAGACACATGCTACTCTGAATGGTTTTGAACTCAGGAAATAAGAAACAGTCACGTTTCCACTAAAACACGTGCACTAAAGTGTGATGGGCGGTGTGCTGTCATGCATCATCATATGAGACAAAGGGAGAATCCTGTCTCTTGTTGCTGTATTGCCATGTGTGGATTGTGTATTGCGTGACTGAATGTATGTGGTTGCTAACATTGCACATTTCTTCCATACTGAGTGAATGCAGCCCCATGACCAATAAGTGTGATTTAAGAATCACTAATTTACAGCCTGGACACTGCAGGAAATTGGGTGCTGAATCAGTGATTTAAGAACAAAACCAGATGTACAGCATATGAGTTTGCCCTGTTAAACAATTCTTTCAAAAATCAAATTCACACATTCCCCCCAACTCCAGTTGTAATCAATTAGCCAAGACATGTTTAGTGTCCAAACTTTACTTCTTTAGTTTTTATTTTTGGTTCTTTAGCAGTGGAGCGATGATGCTAATAGTAGACAAATACTATAAGTTTACACCTCACTTTAACATATTACAAACTTCACTTCAAAACCATCTGCCTCAAACAGTGTCAAGCTGTAAAGTCATTTCAAACAGAACATGGAATATTTGTTGGCTTAAAGATTTAGATGTAATTTTCCAACTATATGTTGAGCTTTGGTTAGGTTTAAAATTCACATTAAGTTTCTCACAGCCTACTATGCTCCACCACTATTACTAACAATAGTACGTTCAGTGGCCTGATCCTGAAAATAGTCTGATAAGTTGTCACTTGATCGCCACCTGGTTGCAAAGGATGGTCGGTTAACTTCATTCAGTTTATAGTGGGCCTGAAAATCCCTGCCTACAGGGACTCCCAATCTCGAAAGAAGTTCAAGAACCACCTGATAAACATTTATGATGCCCCAATTAATCACCAGGGGCATGATTTGGAACACTTCTTACTTAACAGTACAACCAATACTATCCTAGCAAAAAACCTTAGTGGGTATAGAAACTTCACATTATGTGGAAGTTTCCTACACTTTAAAAGGTTCTTCATGCTCATACATATCATTAATAAACAGATTTTTAATCAAATTCATTCAATGATTACTATGTTGCTCAGTTCAAAATTGATATTACTGTTATTAATATCACTGAAATCTATTAATGATTGACAAAATATACGCTTAAAAGTAGTCATCTTGGAAAATGTCTACATTCTGTATTTCAGCTCTAGAAGACGCTACGAAAGTGTGAAAATACAAGACCCTAAGAGACTAAACATCTGACATTTATTACTCTGAGCTTTCAAAACATTTGCTATGCCAGATGTATTATCCAACAGTGATTGACATGAACAGGCACTGAATCATAATAATAACTTAAAATTGGAAAAGGTTGAATAATGGAAAATGCACAGTTGCCTAAATCTGTTCACACACGCCAAGAAGCCACTGTCATGTCAGAGTGTGTTTAAACTACACTCTATATGCAAGAACCGGAAATGTCAGATAAGAAGCTGTATTTGATACACAACTACTGACACACACAGTTATGAGGTGCTGTTTCCACAGGCACAAAAAAGGGTGCTTCAACTTGAAAGGAGGCGATTGCAATAAATCTGCCTTACAGACAGAGGTATGCACAAGGGCGACGTTTAACCGGCTGTGTCTTGCAAGCCAACTGATGCAAACTACAGAGACAGTGGTATTGGTTTTTCAAGCACAGGAAAGTAGAAATAAAATAGATGTTCTGTGGAGAAGCAGGCAGGAAAAATCTTAATTATTTTGAAATGTGCATATGTCTGGACAAACAAACCTATGAAGATCCATTGCTATCATGGCTCCAAACTATGTAGACTGGCTGGTATTACAATCAGCTGTGGTCATTCATCGTGAAAGACCAATAAAAGCCAAATGCACACTGTGCATACACTTGTTTTATAATTTAAGTCAAACTGGAGCTGTGGCAAGAACTCCTATAAACCAAAACCACTGTGACCCTCCCACTAAAACCAAAAAACACCATAAATTCTAGCACTTTCTCCCCAGAAGAACAAGATCACTAGCATGTGAGAGTGATGGGAGGAAGTACACATGCGCACATCTAAATATAAACATGTAAATTCATTTGGTCCTTATTCTTGGAATAAAAATGACCTTCTTGTGTAGATCTCCCTCATGCCAAACCAGCTTTGAGCCGTGGCACAGACTCCACAAGAACTCTGAATGCTGTGGTGTCAGGCACCAAGATGTTACCAGCAGATCCTGTAAGTTGTGATGTGAAGTTGCAAGGGATCAAACTAGTTTGTCCATCCCACAGATGATAGATCAGACTGAGATCTGGTGAATTTGGATTTAACACCTGGAATTCTTTGTCATTTTCCTCAAACCATTCCTGAACAATTTCTGAAGAAAGAGAAAGGCTACTGCCATTAGGGAATACTAAGTGGTGTACTTGGTCTGCAACAATCTTGAGGTAAATGGTATGTGTAAAAGTAACATCCATATGATTGCCAGGACGCAGCATTTCCCAACAGAACATTGCCCAGGGCATCACACTTCCTCCGCTGGCTTGTCGTCTTCTCTCAATGCATTCTGGTGCCATCTCCTCCCCAGGTAAGTGATGCGCCCGGCCACACATGTGATGTTAAAGAATACAAGACTAATCAGACAAGGCCACATTTTTCTGTTGGTCCATTGTCCATTAGCAATGCCCACATGCACACCCTAGGTCATGGGCGGGGGCAGCATGAGTACTCTGACTGGTCTGAACCCCATCCTGTGTTCTGATACATTTCTGTCAGAGCTGGCATGAACTTTTTCAGCAATCTGTGCTACAGTATCTCTTTTGTGGGACTGGACCCAATGGGTAAGCCTTTGTTCCCCAGTTGTTGGACACTGGCAACAACCCACAAAACTGCATTTCTGGAGATGCTCTGACCTGGTCACCTTGCCATCACAGTTTGACTCTTGTTAGAGTAACTCAGATTCTTTCGCTTGCCCATTTTTTCTGCTTCCAATACATCAACTTCAAGAACAAGAAGTGCACTTGTTGCCTTAAATATATCACCCCTTGACAGGTCACTTCAAGTAGGTTTATTGCCATTTCAGCCATATACACAGTGAAATAAAACTATGTTCCTCCAGGACCACAACACCATAAAAAACCCAGAACATGACAATACTACATAAGTGCAGACAGGACAAACTACACAGAGTCCAAAGACAACAGGAGTGACACACAAGCAAAACAACACAACAGTACAAGACAACATACAGTGGAGTTCACAAAAGCAGCTATAATACAGTTTGAATGAATACAGCACAATGACAGATATTGTATTCTAGAAGTTGTGTCATTATGTATGCAAAAATGCAAATATAGAGGTAGACAATTAGAGGTAAATAATTATTTTGCAAATCGTAGCAGCAGGACAGTTTGTGTGCAGTATATAATAAATAAGTGGTATTTACAGTGACAGTTGGAGTGTAAGATGTTTAGGAACAATGTACAATGTATTTGGAGAAGAAATAAATTCAGTTCAGAGGTGCGTTTGCGTGTGTATGTGTGTGTGTGTGTGTGTGTGTGTGTGTGTGTGTGTGTGTGTGTGTGTGTGTGTGTGCGTGTGTGCGGCCGGCGGTGTGTACAGTATGATTCGGGTACTATAGTAACAAGATTATCAATGACATTCTCTTATCAGTTGTTGTAACGTTACGGCTGATTGGTGCATGATGGTGGAAGTTTCCCCTCTGTGATATATAATGGATGTGCACCGTATAATAAAAAACTATCAAAATTCAATAAGCCTCAGAAGGCATTGAAAACAATGTCTGAGAACCTACCTTTGATATGCTACTCCTTTTACCCTCCAGTTGTCTAAGTGCATGTCCCTGTGAATCCAGTAGAATCCATCCTAATAAGTATACCCAAATCCTCATTGCTACGAACATATGTCACAAACTGGGAATCCAACCCAGTGCTTTCAGGACCCACTGCAGAACAACCTCTGCAGGTGAGATCAGTCTTAATCACAACCACTCTCACACCTACTGATATACCATTCATCCACACACTCAGTCAAACAGACAGACACACGCACACATACATGTGCATGCGCACGCACGCACACACCCACCCACCCACACACACACACACAAACACACACACTGCTTTCCCTGGGGCCACACACGGCTGTCTCGGTGCATTGGGTTCTAATGCGATTAACATTACCAGACCTGGATCTGATAATTCTCATTATGCCACAGTGCATGAGAGGGAGTGCCATAGCATGAAATAGCGGCACTTACTCAGCACATCAAAGTAGTCCTGAAATTTGTTTTTACTCTTTTATAAAATTGGCATATCATACATGTGCCTCAGATTCCAAATGTTCGATTAGTACTTTGTAGTTCTTGACAAAGTTGTTAGTGGTGATTATTACAGCTTCTAAACATCTACATTAAGATGTAGTAAGCTTATTATAGTATTATGGTTTGATTTTTGCCCATTTCTCATAACAAACTGCCTTTCATTACCCATGATATAAACACAGAATTCCAGATTGGTTATGAGATGCAAGCACATTCACCTTATTTGAGTTATGTTTTATGCCTGCTTATTTTATTAAACCTTCTAACATTTCTTAGGCATAGAGATGAAACTCTATTCTTATATCTCCCAGTTAATCTCTTCACTGTAATGCACCAGTACTGTTGTCCCCATATCATTGTGTCTCTGCCTCTACACTTCACTGCAAGTATGGTGTTTTGTAATGTCACATACAACCTCCCGTTCTCCAAAGATGGTGACTTGAACTACAGCCAAAAGCCTCAATTTTTGTTTCATTTGACCAGAGTACATTGTTGTAAAAGAGTTTGAATTTGTCCCTGTGCTTGTGTGCAAATTTTAGAGGTCTCTGTGATCTTAGACCTTCCTTATCAGCAAAGGGGTTTTATGAGGTGTCAGAATGGAGATGATAGGGTACAGTTCGCACCTGTACGGAAATAATTAATTGTGGTTTTGTGAGCATTCTACTTGGATAATATCTAGTCAGCTGAACTGACAGGTATGGTTACAGTCTTTGCTATGTCCCTGTAGCTCTGTACCAACTGAGTGTTTCCATAATAATGTTGTTCTTGAGAACTTTAGGAAGATCCTTCATGTAATTATCTAGAAGATGAACTATTTTTATTATTTAATCTTTACATATATGCACATTTTTATGTAGTGTTAGAACTTTTCTCACAACTGTGTAATACGTGATGTACTTTGAGTTTATATCCACAAGTGCAAAGTCTAAAAATATGTGTAAATTTAAAGTGTAAATTTAAAGGATATATGCCCTGGAAGTATAATAAACAAAAACAAAAATGTCTGAATACTCTGAATATTACCCTCACTGAATGTACCATTTGCTTGTTTGCAGCTAAATAAGGTGGAATGACACATTAAAAGATATTTTTGCACGAAGAATGCCTCTCAGCTAATCATTCTACAGGACTGGAACTACCTGTAGCATGGGTACAGTTGTCAGACATTTAGATGACACATATCCACCATAAAAAAAGATCTGATCTTCTAAGGCTGTTTTATTTGGGATTTGTTAAGTTGTTTGTGTTTTCAGTGTGGTTTGGGTGGTTTCACACTGTAATAGCTAATGTGCTCCAAAATTATACATGTGGATTTTCACTAACTGGCCAGAAATTGGCAAGGGTTACAAGCACATTTCGTGTTTAAGTCCATCCGAGCATCCCCATAATCTCAGTTCCAGGGTAATTTTCATCAGCTATGGGACAAAATCAAAAACAATTCTGTGCAATTAACTTATTGTTTTTTAGGCATTTTTAGCAGCACTTCATACTGCCAGACAGACAGGAACTTCTGTAAAGAGTAAAATGTCAAAAGCAGGCAGGCAATGAAGACAGTATTGTGCAGTCTGTAAGAAGAGAGAAAAAGCATCCCCTTGTCTTATGTGGCTGTAGTAAAAATAAGTTTCCACCATCCACAAATTGAGTGTTTGTTTTTAAGTGGACTGAGACCCATGGTTTTGGGTGACCCACAGAGTTTTCATATAAAATTAAGGAATAAGTTAGATTGGTCAGTGTCAAATAAGATGTGAAAGCACCCTAAGAGATCTCAATTGTGCAGGTTTCAGAGTGCTGAGATGTAAAGCGCATTGCAGCAAAGGTTAGGGAACATCATCCAGGCCTTCATTTAACACAGGAAGGATTATTTCATGTCTGCAGTAATGAGAAGAAAAAAAAACTCATCACAGAACTTCCAGTGGATTTCTCCCACAGCAGAAAGGATTCACAAGGCACGGCCCCAGTTAAAGACGGGTAACAATAAGAGGGCCCTAATAGAATAACCCCAATTTTTAATGCCAAGCTGGGTAATTGCTTCCAGACATCTTCAAGTCCTCTGGGGTAGGATGTGGCTCTCTGATGCTTGTTCAGATTTTTTGAACACACAGGAACGGCAGTCCCTCAGGCGCCCTAACTTTTTTTATGCGACACCGTCTGGGTGAAAAGAGAAAAAACCAAGAGGATAGAGAGAGAGAGAGAGAGAGAGAGAGAGAGAGAGAGAGAGAGAGAAGAGAGAGAGAGAGAGAGAGAGAGAGAGAGAAAGAGAGAGAGAGAGAGAGAGAGAGAGAGAGAGAGAGAGAGAGAG
>JBBIGA010073461.1:0-11922 GCA_037576975.1 Alestes dentex
ATAAATGGAGGCTGGTCTGGACTCAAGTGTCTAAAGGATGTTGCAAGAGAATGAAAGAGAGAGGGAACGGAAATTGATTGAACTTTCATTTGCTGCTTACAATCAAAATGCAAATACACTTTCAAAACATGTATTAAAAACAACACACTGTGTTATTTTTTGGACACATCTGTGTCACCAGTTAAAGGCAGTACAACCTCCCAAAACAATTTTAATTCATTTTTACATTACCATAATCCAACCACTCTTTGTCCCTTAGCATTAAATGGGCTGTGTGCATTAAATAATCTGTTATATTGCTGCAATGGGAATGAAATCTCACGGATCTCCAAAAAGACTAACATTACAGGAGAAATAAGTAAAAAAAATATAAAAAATGATGGATTTCGCTTTTACAGTGACAGTGTGAAAACGCAGACCAAGTAGTAACTTCACTGGATGGCACCAGAATAAACAAACAAACAATTAAATAAACAAACAGTACTGTGCAAAAGTCACGTCTGTTTCTTTATATTTTGCTTTGAATCACCTCACTGGTGCAAAAATACTATTTTCTATCTGTCAAACTGTCTTATCTTTGTTATACTGAGTAGATTAAATAAAATAAATGGGAACAAATGTTTTACTACCATAGGCTGCCAAGTGCCTAAAGATACAAGGAGCCTAGATAAAGGAGTTCCCACCACTCAGCATTCAGCACCACCAGTATACTGATCACCGCCTGATCATCTGGAATCATCTGCTCCTGTTTCTTCACTGGTTCAGGAATTCAGTTAGAACTTCAGTTGCTTTGTTCTTAACAAACAAAAAACGTTCCTCTAAAACTGGTCAGGTTCAGGACTGAAAATGAGAGTCTTTAAAAGTCCTTCATTCTGCTGCCATCCACAGGTCAAAGTTATGAATGAACACACACATAAACATATTTTGGTTTTCCAGATAACTTTCCATTTGTGGACCGCGTGGGCTGTCTTCAGTTTAAAAATGGAAGGAAAATTCAGTTTCCTACGATATGGGCCCATTTTATTCTATTTATACAAATAAGGATATGCTGCATTCTTGTGGTCTGACCTTTAATACTGTGCGATGAAAAAGTACTTCCTGATGTCCTTTGTTTTACATATATGTCACACTAAAATATTTAAGTTCCTCTTTTAAAAAAAGGTTTTGCTTAAATGGGGTTCAGGACTTTGACTAGCAGAAATTAACCTGCTCTTATGCTTCGGATCATTACTGTATAACCCAGTTGCGCTTAAGCCTCTTTAGATATCACAGACTGATGATTGGATTTTCTCCAGCAGGATTTGTGGTAAAGAGCAGAATTCAGGGTTCTGGCAAGTCAACTCCCTGAAGCAGCGAAGCAACTCCACACAATCACCATATTTTACTATATATATATATATATATATATATCCCACTTGTGGGACTAAAGAGGTTTATCTTATCTCTCTCTCTCTAATCTTGTTATTGTAGCATGCTGTGTTAGTTGTATGCAAGACGTAACGTGACCCCTGTTTTCCAAAAGTTCCACAATTCATCCAGCCACAAAATATTATTCCAAAAGGCCCCATAGCATGTTTGTTTCGGATTGCAAGACCCTACAGAGAATGACCAGGACAGCTGAGGAGATCATTAGGCTCTCTCTCCACTCTGTCAGGATTTATATCCCACATTGTACCTGCCAAGCCACAAGCATTTTGTTTGACTGTATGCTGTCTATATGGCTGAAATTACAATAAACCTATTTGACTTGACTTGTCTTGATACCAGTCTTTTTTAGCAGTGGAATCACGAACAAAGTCTGTTAAGGTTTCTTTGTGACTTCCTGGATTTTGGTAGGTCGGCAACATCTGGGAAGATTCCCCACTGTTATAAGTTTTCTCCATTTGGAGATAAGAGCTTTCAGTGTGGTTCATTGTCCCACAGCCTTAGAAATGACTTTGTAACCCGTTCCAGACTGTTATTTCTCAAGAACTCTTCTGGACTTTCTTTTGATAGTGAGCTGTTTGTTGAGACTTTTTATCCAACTTCACATTACTGGAAAGTTAGACTGGCGGTAATCAAGCCTGGATGAGTCTAGTCTAACTGATCCCAAAGGTCAACAAAAGGTCAATTGATTTTAGAAAATCTTTTCCTTCTATAAAAGAAATGCTCATTTTACACCACTGTAGGTTATTGCAGCTTCTCATGGTTCCCTAAGGACTAATAACAGGCTAATAACACAATTTATGAACCATTCCAACCAACTTATGATATTCCATAAAGGTTTTCCTGTGTGATGGGCCTAATGGAATTGTTAATAAAACTGAGAGCAAACAAAATTATTGTCATGCTAACATTCTGACAGCATTTTGTTCCTTTTTTCAGCTTGCTTCATTGTGTAAATCATGACATGCTTACATTTTTGGGAGTGCAGCAGTGCTGTGCTCTGGAGGGATTTGGATGCCTTGCACTTTTGGAGGGAAAACAAGTTTCTCAGCAAAATTGCAAAAAAGGTGTTGAGTCAGCTATTTAAAAAAATGTAAACGTCAGACTGAGGAATTGTGAAGCAACTAAAAATGACTGCACTGCTTTTTGTGGTTACATGTAAGCTGTGAATCATAACATTCTCATATAACATTGATCATTATGTTTACTGCTTGGTCTGTGTCACACAAGGAGAGGCACTGAATCTGGATGTATGTGTGAGCAGGTATATATTTCAACAAAAATGAATACTAATCATAAATAAACTGACATACAATGACACCACGACATAGGACTTCTTGCTTAGCCAGCAAACTTTGAGCCTTATTCAGTCTGACCCTGAATTTTCTGTCTCATGACAGTGAATCACAGAGACATCAAAATGGCAACTTATACTGAACACCTAACTGTTGCAAGCTTGGGATTTCAGATCAAAAACAGCTCTTGGACTTCACTCTCTCATATTAAGTGGCTTAAAGAAGGCCTTACACAGCTTCTGGTGAAGCTGCCACCCATTAATAATTATATGTCCTTCCTTCAAGTGAAGTGATTACTAAGTATTCACAGAGTACTATTTATCCTTTTTTTTATTTTTATTTAATAACTAAAAAATAACCTGCTTGAATCATCCTCCCAGACAAAAGAGACAGAAAACAAGAGGGTTACACTAGAAATGACCTGAAAGATGTGAAGGATGGCTAAAACTAATTGTACATGGGTGAAAAACGCTAATGACAGGTTGAGGAACCCATGACAGACTGACATTCTTAACTATATGGTAAGGTTTTATGATAAATTATTGAGTGAATGTACCTGATTCATGCAATTCGCACATGAATAAAACTCATTACATCAACACAACCATTGACAATGTGTTGATGTGTTGTACTTTTTTATGTGGAAGAGAGGTACATATTTGAGTTGAGCTCATTCGAGTTTATTGACTTCATGCAGAACTTTTTTTCAGTGTGCAAAAAGCTCATAGTGAGTCTGACAAAGACCAACACATAAGTAAAATGGCCCCTTATAGCACAGCACAAAGTGTGAACAGTGTGAAATTCTTTCTCTGCATTTAACCCATTCGTCAAGTGAAGCAGTGGGCAGCCAATGACATAGCACCAAGGGAGTACCTCAGTGGTGCCACTAGTAGTCCTGGGATTCAAACCCACAACCTTCTGATCACATGAGCATCCAGACCACCAGACCACCATCTGCCCCAAGAACAGCTAAATAATCAAAGAATGAAGTCATAAACAGTCTCACCGTGTATACTGAATCAGAGATGGGACCCTGAGTTGTCACGCCAACATTGCTCTCACTTGTTCTGGCCTTCATTCCATCTCCACCTTTCTCAGTCGGGGGATGATCCTAAAAGCATCAAAACAAAATTAACCTTGCCCAGTGCAGTATATGAACAAAGTATCTGCCTGAAAAGAAATCATCCAAGCAAGCAATTAATAGCACAACCTTCGAACGTAAATGCCAATGAAGCCTTTACATGCCACAGAGTTTATATCTGTTTCAAGTGCACCTTGGGTTTTATGTGGCTTGGCCTTATCCAGATATACCGTGGATATAATCCTGATTGTGACCAAGTGTAAATAGGGTATTATAATTACGTAATTACAGAACTTTTCAAATAACAAACATCATCACCATTTGAGACCAAATAAACTGGTCTTAGGTCAGTAGTTATCACTGGCATTCTGTATCACCTTGCGCCATTTGAAGATGTAAACTGATCCCATGATGCTGAAGAGGAGTAAAATAAGGGTGACAACCAGGAAAGTAGTGGTGCCTGTCTCTAAAGTTATATCCGGCTGAAGATATCCCACATCTGAGAGACAGAGATAGAGACAGAGAGCAAGAGGAAGAAAGATGTTTGTCAGGTGGCCCTTAGATGTGGTTCAACTTTCAAAAGTTTTCTATTGCTCAACCGGCCAAGGGGCGTCTGTTCAATATGTCACAAGATTCAGTTGTAAGTAGAGCACTTTCTGTTCCCCACAGGGTTTTTTTTTTTTCCCCCAGGCCTTAAAACTGTCATCTGGCTCTCACACTGTCTTGAAGCCTGAGTGTTTCCTCAGATTGTAAGTTCCTTTATATAAAAACCGTCTGTCAAATGAATGTGATGTAACGTAATGTTTAGCTCTGTATCCTTGCTTACATGTTGTAATACATGCTCGTTTGCATCACAGTTGAAACTGATTTGATAAAGTGAAGTCAAGCAGTCTGTCAGTTCCTCAGAAACACCTTGGGCATGGCTTTGTTTTCCAAATGTAGAAATGACAGATAAGCGGTTTGAACCCAGACTCCATTCTCACTTCAGCTTTACAGCTCACACCACTCAAACAGACTAAATATTTGCTTACCCAGTGTTATTAATAAGTTCTAGATGTGACTTTGTTAGTGTGATTGCGGAAGCCATCCCTCACTATAAATGGCTTGGTAATAGATAGCAAGTTAATCACCCCCTCCATGGTTGAGTGGTACTTGTGCTTAACCCTACCTTAATTTACCCCTGAAAATACACCAAACACCTTCATTTGAATTAAGCGGCCGTTAATTTGTGAAACTGGCCCCTTGATTTTATCTTAAAATTAGATTTAAAGGGGACATATTATAATTTTTTTTAAACAAGTCTATAATAGGTCTATGGGCTTTACAAAACATGCTTATGAAATTATTTGCACAACATCACTCTCACATAAAGAGATCTCACCAGCGTTATTCTTGACAGTCCCTTTCAAAAATGTTCATTTTTTGCAAATAAGCTGTTGCTGTCCATGCTGCACCCATCCCATGCTTACGCTGCGCGTTTACCCCACGTGAAAAAGGCAGAAAACAGAGGAGATATCCAGCCCTAAGTGTAGGGATTTATGTTGTTCTTTGCAGCCAACAACACAACACTTCATGAGTGACTTGCCTTTGCCTGTAGCCGTAGCGCTCGGCGTCTTATGACAAAAATGGCGGCTCTTCAACTAATCTAGTGGGTGGGGGCTCGACAAGTGAGGGGCGGTCCTATGCAAATTTCCCTATTCTGACATCACAATAGGGGAGCTGTCCAAACAGCTCATAGAATCATATGATTCCTGACACCAAAATCTTTCAGTTGACTCACAGAAAACGGATGGATGGTTTTTTCGCGCTTGGAGTGTTTATAGGAGCAGTACAGACCCAAACGGAAACACAAAAGGATGCAAAAAGTGAGTTTTGCATAATATGTCCCCTTTAATGCATGAGAACCTTTATAAAAGAAAGAAAAATGTTGTGCAAAATGTGTGTGCCCCTAAAGAGAGTTTGTTCAAAGTAATTACTTTTGGAATTAAATGTGGACCCACTGTACCCAGTGCAAAAAGAGGCTGCTGTTTTCACATGGTGCATATAAATAGATCAATAAACGAACCAAACATACTCAAAAATCATTGCATTAGTTTTAAAGACAACATGAAACAGAAATCATAATGCATTTTCATTCTAAACCATGGTGCATTTTAAGCATTTCGCTCTTTAAGGTGATGATGGTGTGAGATTAATGAAATTATTGGTCAATATTATTTTTGCCCACTTGTGCACGGTGATGTCATCAAAACAGAACACATTTTAAAGACAATTATAAATCGTTACATACCGAAGCAATGCGGGAAAACAAGCTTTTTGTCTGTTAAATGCCATAATATGATAAATTGTACCTAATATGACCAGAAACATGAGCTAACAAGTAACAAAAGGTTCGACTATCATTTTATGTGCCTATTTGTTATTTCTGATAAAGATTGCTCCTTGAAAAATTACCGCTTTCAAGAATTAAAACTACTTTATATTAAGCATCTAACTTTATCTGATCTATATCTGTGAGTTTATATTCCTATCCTCCAAATTCATTTAATGCAATTTCTTATGTATCAAATACAAGTTTTACTGAAACAAACATGCAAACAGAAACACTTTTTAATGTAAATATTACAAAGGGAACATCAAAACTACAAGCATCAGTCCCTCAGTATTAAATGACCCATCTCTAGTTTGCACGACAGACTCACCTCGGACAAGGACTACCCAGTAGACTTGCTGCAGTCGGTACTGGAAGAAATATTCTCCCGAGTCTGAGCTGTTCCCCATGGGAATATTTGCCCGCAGGTTTACGGTTTTAGCATCAGAACTCATATTTTCGAAGTCCCAACTCCATCTTTTCACCTTATTTCGGAAGCAAGAAACCGTGGTTCTGCTGGTGTTGGCTGGGATGGTGACTGTGAGTGTGAAGTCGAGCGTTTCATTCGCTAGTGCCACTCTAGTTCTGTCGTTCACGAGGAGGTCCTTGGCGGCTTGGAGAGAGAATACAGAAAGAATCTGATGAATTTCACTCTTTGAAAAAAAACTGACAACAAAAATATTTCTTGACAAATTTTGTTGACAAAACCGGAAACATTGAGTACGTTTTTCAGCTCTAACTACAGCCCTCAGATTTTTACACCTCCACTGACTCAAATCCAGTCGCTGGTTTTGAGAACTGATCCTAGATGAGAACTTGTGAAGAGTCACAAGCAGCATTTGCACTTCTTTTCCAGAGCTTTTCCACTAACATGCTCCAAAATGACTCACATTATTTCGGATCTTTATGACGGGATTGTCCCAGAGTTATATTAAATTAAGTTAATATAGGTGGGTGCCAAAAAGGGCTCCTTGGAATGATACCACAGCAAAACGGCTTTCAACTAAATTTTTCCAAAGGACCATCAAAGGAAAGGTTCTTTAGAGGATCAAAATTGGTTCTACTATTTACTATTTACTACTGTTTACTATTGGTTCTTCTAATCGGTTCTACTAATAATTGTTTTTGGCACCTCTTTTTAAGCACATACTGGAATGTCCATCTAGTTGAGGACAAAGCAGGATCTGTAATTTAGTGAGAATACTTAAGACAAAAATCCTCCTGACAATAGCCTGACTAATAGAAGCAAGTAAGAAGACATATCTGTTCAATCTTCACACCTTTGGCTAATCCAGTTGATCCTGCAGGTGCGTTACTGCAAGGAAAACATTAAATTGTCCACTGCTGGCATCAGGACTATCTCTGGAAACCCTGACCCAGTAAACACATGTAAACACCTTCATCTCAAGGTAACTCTAGTTACAGCCAACAGAATCCAGTCTGTTTGTCTACAGTCTCCGAACATCAAAACTATTCAGTGACAGATACTCTGTCAGTAAAGGAACAATCCACATACCTTGACTGGTTTGCCAACAGCCCATCAGAATAGTGCAGACAACCCCAAACAGTACTGCAAACATGCTGCTGCCCCAGGTGGTGGATCTTCAGAGCAAAGTCCTTGTTGCTGTGTCTTTGTACAGAAGAATCGCCAGATTCATAACTGTCTGCTGACCACGAGAGAAGTTCTAGACACTCTACGTCCTTCCCTAATCAAGCGACTCCAGGAAGTTATGTCACATCACTAGATATCGCTAGAACTTACTTGACAAATGTTTCTCAGTATACCTTCTGCTGTTGATCCCACGTGAAACTTTGACCATACCATCAACTTCTACAGCCCAAACTTCCTCAGAGGTCTACAGTAATGGAAAAGTCCTTCCTAAAAACACAACACCGTCGTTGCTCTCAAAGTGTGAAGAGTCACAAGGCTTCATTCTCTCACTCTGTCAGGTCAAGCTAGGTCTCACACAATGCCTCGCAAACAAGTTCCTCTTTTTCGTCCTCTTATCATCACAGCCTTTGCTCATCTGCTCTCTCTTGTAAATACGCATGTGGTAAATGAGTGTTTTGTGATAATCGATTTGAGCAGATTTCATACTATTGACTAGTGACTACTATGTTCTCTCTCTGTGTTTTCACTTTGTTTCTCTGCCTCTCCCGACCCCTCGCTGGCTGATGGTATTTGATACTTGAACGATTAGGAGTGGCGCCCAAAAGGGGTCAAAAGGAGTCAATTAGCCAAAACATGCTGTCTGAGGTTTGCTATTTTTAAGGCTAACAGCTAACAAGTGATGGACATTTAGGTACACTAGTCAGCAAACTGCATGGCTAAATCATACACTTGCCTCTAAGCACATTCGGTTGTTAAAAGATTACACAAAACTGCACTTTCTTTGCCAGTTCACTTATTCACCGCTTTGCTTTGTATCTACCAACCAACAAAGCCTCTGGCCTTTTTTTAAATATTTCCATTCTACAAACGAATTGCATGTGATTCTACAGGCTGTTCGTATTTGTTGCTTAATGTTGTTTCACATCAAGCAATTGTCCAACTGCACGCTAAAAACATCTGCCACTCAGTCAGCCTGCAGGCTTTTCTCAACTGATGGTTCAGACACACGTCTCTGATTCACTGGACAGTGTAAAGTAAAGTAAAGCTCAACACCTGTCCCTTTTACTGAGACAACCAATGAGAGCAGTTAACTGTCCTGAATAGAGGAGTGAATGAGAGGATGTCACACATCTCAGAATTAAGGCTGAATTAACGTATGTTAATATGCTTTCTGCTTGTTTGTTTGTTTTAAAGTGGTATTTCTCCTACACTTCCAAATATGGACGTGCACATTTGCACATATGGATAACAACTGGAAACAATGGATTACACTGGAAAAAGTAAAATACAGACCAAAGTGCAGGATTCTTTTACTGTTTGTGGTTATTTTTTTTTGTCAATTTCAGTGTAGAACAGTGGCAGAAAGGCAACTTGATTAGAGCAGTTTTGTATACAGAAATACGTTTTGGAGCCAGGAAACTTTAAAATCCATCCAGTAGAAGCATCGTAAGGTGAAGCATACAGTCATGGTGGACATGAAAATGATGTATGGACTATTTATGTCTTCCCCTTGATGATGTATTGAAACAGATGTTTGCTTTGATGTCTTGACACAGCCCATATTAGATTTTAGATTTTTTTTTCGTAAAGAACATTGTAAGTATCAGATTCGCAGGGATTTTTCAAAAGCAAACTTATTTCCACTTCCACAACTTATTTCAAAACCATGAGACTCCACTCTTCTCTCAATACCCAGAATAACTTATGGAACAATCTTGAATTCTCTAAACAACAGGAATCCTATTGGCTACACAAGTGCAACTAAACAAATGAAATATAAATTCTCTCAAAACATCAAGCAAATATATTACAAATATATTTATTATTTAAACTATTGCAAATGATCAGATACATACTTTCTGGGGACGTATACACTACCTGGACAGAAGTATTGGGACGCCTGACCAGTACACAGACTTTGATGACATTGCATTCAAATTCATAGACTTTAATACCGAGTTGGTCCCCCTTTGCGGCTGTAACAGCTTCTACTCTTCTTGGAAGGCTTTCCACAAGGTGTTGGAGTTTCTGTTGGAATCTGTGCCCATTCATTTTGTAGAGCAAGAATGAGAAGGCCTGACTCGCAGTCTCCGTTCCAGTTCATCCCAAAGGTGTTGGATGGGGTTGAGGTCAGGGCTCTGTGTGCCATTCAAGTTCTTCCACACTGAACTCATCCAGCCACGTCTTTATGGAGCTCGCTTTGTATACTGGCGCATAGTGATGCTGGAATAGAAAAGGTTCTTTCCCACGCCGGGTCCACATTTGAATCATGGCATCTTGGTATGGTGAAGCATTAAGATTACCTTTCACTGGAAGTAAGGGGGCCTAGATAAGCCCAAGCACAAACCCAGACCCTGAGAAACAGGTGTGTTTCAATAGGATTGTCCATATATTATAGCACCTACAATGAATCTTAAATGCTACTTTTTTTACTTTGGATGGGTAGAAAATGTCAAACTCTACTCTTTCTAAGACAGAGCTCACATTTTAAAGGTCAGTCTGTTTATGTTTTGACATCCAATAAAGAACAGAAGTCTTGACAGCAAAGGCCGCTTAGCAATGATTGGTGGACTGAGAAAATAAGGCGGAGTTTAGAGTTAAGTACCGTTTTTCGATTGAATAGACAGTTGAATAGACAAACGTTTACAGAAAACAAATACAAATTTCACGAAATCCAACACTGAACAAGCCACTTTGAACGGCAAACAAGTCGTTCTTGTCTGTGATAAGAGGAAAGAAGGATATGGTAGAAATGTGTGTTCTGGTTTTGGCAGCTAGATGGCAGCAGTAACTCAAAGCGTCCTGCTCCTCACCAATCACAACAAATACCTGTCTGGTTGTTGAAATCTCACACCGAAATTTAAGCCGAGCTATGCAGAACAGTAGACCATGATTTTCCTCTATTTGGTGAGAATTTATTGTCACTGAAATGCTTTTAAAAATGAACAAACAAAAAAATCTCCTTTCTGCTTCATAGGTTGGCTCAGTGTTTTTTGTGGATTGCTTTTGTAGGGAAAACATGATGAACTATGAAATGAAAATGAGTTTGAGCTTGATGTAATTGGGCACATGCACAAACACACACACACACACACATACACAAACACACACACACACACACACACACACACGCTCACACACGCCACAGCCGAGTACGAGGAATTCTTATCATTCTCTTCACAAAACTCCATCAGATGTCCCTCACCACACTGTGTGAACATTTCATGAGAACCAGTGGACCACCAGGACCACCAGAACATCTCAGACTAACAAACAACACACTAACAGGAGAAGAGATGGACCAGGGTCTGAAGAAGGCGTGGTGCTGGATGTGCAGATGTTACTTAGAGACCAATCAAGTCTCTAGGTAGTGCCAGTCTTTAGAGCTTTCACTCTTGGAAGTGCCAAAAACAAACAACTGCAGGTGCAAAAGCCAGTCAGAAAGGAAGTCAAATATGCAGACAACCAGAAAATGTCCCATACCGGGTCGGTCAAGGCCTGGGTTAACGACTGTCATCAGGTCAGTTAACCAACAGGATGCTGGCCGAAAAAGAAGACGAAGAGAGGGTAGGCGTGTCTGGAGGCAGCAGGAGAGGAGGGTGGAGAGGAGGAGGAGAGAGGGGGAGTGAGGGTGGAGAGGAGGAGGAGAGAGGAGGAGTGAGGGTGGAGAGGAGGAGGAGAGAGGAGGAGTGAGGGTGGAGGTAGAGAAAGCCAGCTGATATGATGGAGAGAAGGAAGGGAGGTATAGTTGCGTGCAGGAGACCAGGTGGAAGGGAAGGAAGGCCAGGTGTACTGGAGGAGGCTTCAGATTGTTTTCTCATGGTGTGGAAGGGAGGAGGTGCTGTTGTGGAGAAATCAGTATGTTGTGGGTCTGGAGAATGATCAAGAA
This sequence comes from Alestes dentex, assembly GCA_037576975.1. Lineage (NCBI taxonomy): Eukaryota > Metazoa > Chordata > Actinopteri > Characiformes > Alestidae > Alestes > Alestes dentex. Next base: position 11,674 of record JBBIGA010073461.1, read on the forward strand.
AGAAGGATGTGAGGCTGAAGGATGTGGAGATAGTGACTCAGGAGTTGCAGAGGATTAGCAAGAAAGAAGTAAGGACAGCTATGAAGAGGATGAAGAATGGAAAGGTTGGTCCACATGACATACACTGAGTGTGTTGGGATGCTGAGGAGAGACTCTGAGTGTGTTGGGAGGAGAATGTTGAGGAGAGACTCTGAGTGTGTTGGGAGGAGGATGCTGAGGAGAGACTCTGAGTGTGTTGGGAGGAGGATG
>JBBIGA010073521.1:0-11922 GCA_037576975.1 Alestes dentex
CGTGCGTGCGTGTGTGTGTGTGTGTGTGTGTGTGTGTGTGTGTGTGTGTGTGTGTGTGTGTGTGTGTGTGTGTGTGTTTGTTCAGCGTCTGCAGGACACCAGTCAGTATGTGGTCAGTGAGCTGCAGGCACTTGAGACGGAGCAAAAACACATAGACAACAGAGCGGCCAGAGTGGAGCACAGACTGAGACAACTGATGGAATCAGGTGAGAGAGAGAGACAGAGAGAGAGATAGAAACACAGAGAGAGAGAGAGAGAGAGAGAGAGAGAGACAGTGAGGGTCACAGAGTGAGACGGTGGAGAAAGTAAGAATGAAATTAGATTTTCCAGAAGTTTTTTTTGCTTTAGATGAAGTCTGAAGCAGTGGGGTTTAAATACTGCAGGACTAGAGAACAAAGCTAGACCTCAGAGATCAGCTTGACTGTGGTGCTCATTTCTCTCCAGCTGAATGTTTAATCTTCAGGAAACTGAGGTTATCTGAGAGTTCCTCTGGTCGTTCTTCATGTTTGCATGACTCAGTGTTTGCGTAACTGTGAGGTGTGATGTGTTTCACAGGCAGCGATAAAGATGAGGAGGAGAAGCTGATCCAAGAGTGGTTCACTCTGGTCAATAAGAAGAACGCTTTGATCCGGAGACAGGACCACCTGGAGCTTCTGTAAGAGCAGACAGATCTGAGTGTTTGATCAGGGAGTGGGTTCCGAACTGTTCTGATGGGCTTTCTGTGGTGTTTCTGCAGGCAGGAGGAGCAGGACTTGGAGAGAAGATTCGAACTGCTGACCCGAGAGCTGAGGGCCATGATGGCTGTTGAAGGTTCAGAACGTGCTCTGCACAAAAACACCCTCCCACACCCTCAGTCCCTCAGCCACTTCAGATCAACTGTCCTTACACACTGTCTTTAAAATAACGGTGCTAATGCTGAAGTGCTCATGTGGAGAACAATGACCCATGTGGAGAACAGTGTGTTTGTGAAAGATTCCCTGGTTATTCAGTCATTTGTTCCTAGAAACAGTCACTTATTGATGACACATTTAACACCAATTATGTTTTCTTTCCTGGTAAATATTTGTTCCAATATTTTGCTCCTAAAAATGAATCACAGATGGACCACAGTCTGTAACTGCAGTGCTCCACGGGGCAGCCATGGGGGAGGTGTTTCTAATAAAGTGGCCAGTGAGAGTATTTAACGCCGCTCGTGTGTGTGTGTGTGTGTGTTCAGAGTGGAAGAAGAGTCAGGCTCAGCAGCACCGTGAGCAGCTGCTCCTGCAGGAACTTGTCAGTCTGGTGAATCAGAGGGACGAGCTGGTCCGGGACATGGACGCTAAAGAGAGAGGGTGAGTTCACCCTGCCGCTGAAAATATTTCCTGGTTCTGTCGGGCTACTGGGCCACGGTGTTTAAGCCGCTCTGTACTTTTAAACTGCTGAACTGGTCGCTGGATGATCTGGACTTGGAAAAGTGTGCATTAAACCAGTAACTGCAAATGTAAAAGGTGCCTCAAGGGGGCGATGGTGGGTTTGTTTTGAGAGAATAGTGTCATGCCGTCTCAGTTTCCGAACATGAAACATTGGGGAAATACATTGTTGTAAATGAAGAACTCATTTTTAAACGAATGTTAGGAATGTTTCTGGATAATAAAAAAATAATAATAGTACTGATAAAAATGAACAGATATGTAAACCAATAAAATTGTTATTATTTAATCAAAATTATAAATGTGCTGTGCTTAATTCTATCTTGATTTTTTCTATCTTGGTTGATAAAATGGTGAAAAATGTTTGTAGGGCTCCCTGGTGCACACACACACACACAAACACTCACGCACACACACACACACACACACGCGCGCACACTCATACAAGCATACCCGCACACACACACACACACACACACACACTCTCATACATGCACAGTGCCCTGCTCTGCAGCTGATCTAGTGTGTGTGTGTGTGTGTGTGTGCGTTTCAGGGCTTTAGAGGAGGACGCTTGGCTGGAGCGTGGTTTGGAGCTCCGCCGCAGGAAATTCAGCAATAAGGACAGGTGTGTTCTGCAGTGAGGACAGATGTGTTCTGCAGCGAGGACTCTGAGAGACGTGCTGGACGACTTAGGTCAGAACCCGAACACCGCAGTGCCTCCTGACCCCCCGGAGATCACCCTGATCTTCACCAGGTCATTCTGCTCCACTCGATTCCACAGAAACGGCCTGGATGTATTTTCTTTGCTGCCTAAGCTGGATCTGCGTGGGAAGTTTATCATGTCTCTGTAGAACCAGCATTACTGCTCTCGTCTTTTCGACTGTAAAAGTGCATCCTGGTCCCGATCGCTGGACTCTGCAAGATAAACACCTTCGGTCTGTTCGGAGGAAGGAATCTGCCAGAACTCCTTTAATCAGACACCGCAGTGCCTTAAAGGTTTGATACCTGATATTCTTCCGTGTGTTTCTGAGGTCAAAGTTTATTTATGAGAATGTTTTGTAGATTTAATTTAAAGTATTTTGACCATGTATATCCTTCTGATTTGGATTGTGTATTAAAGATAACACTGAGAGTCAGTTCTGCTGTTTTGGGGGCTTTAAAGGGAAACTCCACCAACTTTTCAAAATTTCTAAACGTTTAGAAAATGCCTGAGACTCTGTTTTACCTGAGTTTTGAGAAGGTTTTTGTCCAAAATCCATTCATGATGCAGGAGTACATGCAGGGCATTGTGGGGCAATGATTAGTCTCCAGAGGAAGCTTATTTAGTCAGATTTGTTATTTTACCATCATTAACATTCCAAATAAACATTCAGAGACACGTGGAGCTTCACTGGTGGGTTTGGATAAAAGTGAATAAAATGGCTGTGTTTCTGTTGGAGATGTTGCAAAAGGAAATCCGTCTGTCTGTATCTCCACAGTTTCACACTAAACCGCCTCTGAATGACTCACAGAATTATGCGTAAATTTGGAAATTCCATGGAGTTCCCCTTTAAACTGTGGTACTGTTTCCTCTGACAGTGTTCTCACCTTCCAGAATGTTCTATTCAATAAAGTTTGATGCTGTTTGAGTTTGTCTCTCAGTTTCTCTTTAGTCTAATTTTTGGATTAATGTCTTTGAAGGGATTTTTTTTTCTTGCTAATTCAGAAAGAATTCAGACTGGGAGTGTGGGAGGAGTATGGGGTGGGAGGAACTGGGAGTGTGGGAGGAGTACAGGGTGGGGGAGGAGCTGGCTTCACAGGTATTATTTTCCAGGTGTTGTGAAGTAAAGCCACCCCCCCTGCAGTTCCAGGCTGCTGGACAGTGAACTAAAGCTCGTCTCATCCAGGCTTCTCACTAAACTCCTGGATCTGGAGTTTGCTCTTCACTGCATTTCTGATTCTGGACCTCCTGATTGGAAAACATCACCCCTCATCACCACCAGCACTGGCTGAGCCCCCTCCTCCTCCTGCGCCTGCGTGGAACCCCCAGGTTTGCTGATGACTCCACCATCAATGTTTTGATCAGTAAAGGTGACGAAACGGCCCAGAACTCGTTTCAGCCTCAGTAATGTGAGGAGCTGACTGTGGACGTTCAGAAACAGCCGCGATGCTGTGGAGCAGGTCGGCAGCTTCAGCTTCCTCAGGGCGACCCTCACTGATCACCTTAAGTGGTCGTGTCACGCCCAGCTGTGGTACCAGAGGCCGAGGAAGGCCTGGACATCTCCTGAAACCCTGTGCAGGGTCTACAGGTGCCCACACATCTGATCTGATTCATATTTACAATTCAAATTTGTCTTTATTTTTTACACCCAAGTGTACAAAAAGAGGAAGCTCACAGCAGGGGCAGAGAGAACGCTTTCAGTTTCTGGTTGATAAAGACTGATTTGATTCTGGTTTGAATTTTCTCTCTGTAGGTGCTCTGCATGTTTACCTGTCCTGCTCCCCCTGATGGGTTTGTACAGACGCCAGGTGGCGCTCTGCAAGTTCCAGCAGAGATCGATAAATAAATCATCGTTGCGTCCAGTCTCTTTCTGAATGAGATCAATAAATGAATCCAGTCTGTGTCTGATAGAGATCAATAAATGAATCCAGTCTGTGTTTGATAGAGATCAATAAATAAGTCCAGTCTGTGTCTGATAGAGATCAATAAATAAATCTGGTCTGTGTCTGATAGGGATGAATAAATGAATCCAGTCTGTGTCTGATAGAGATCAATGAATGAATCCAGTCTGTGTTTTATAGAGATCAATAAATGAATCCAGTCTGTGTCTGGTAGAGATCAATAAATAAATCCAGTCTCATCCATTCCTCGTGTCAGCCACAAGGGGGCGAACTAACATGAAACGCTGAATTTCTTTTTATAGATTTCAGATCTCTCATCACACCTCTGTCTGCCTGTCTATCTGTGGGTGTGTCTGTCTGCCTGTCTGTCTGTCTGTTTGTGTGTCTATCTGTCTGATAGGGATCAATAAATGAATCCAGTTTCATTTTTTTGTATCCATTGTAAAGTGTATTTTTTATTTTTATCTTGTGCTGTATAGCTTTTAATCAATTGTTTAGCTGCTCTTACATTTGTTCTGTCCACTTTCTGCCGCAGCAATGGAAATTTCCCACTGTGTGACTAATAAAAAGATTTATCTCATCTTCTCTTATCTCAGCCATCCCTCATGTCAGCCACAAGGGGGCGATGAAGGACTAACATGAAACGCTGGATAAATAGTTTATATTTAATTCTTATTTATAGATTTTTTATTTCTATCTCTCATCACACGCCTGCATGTCTGCCTGTCTAAGTCTGTCTGTCTAAGTGTTTGTGTGTCTCTCTGACTGTGTGTGTCTGTGTGCCTGTGTGTGTCTGTCTGTCTCTGTCTGACTGTCTGTTTCTGTTTGCCTGTGTGTATTTGTCTGTGTGTCTGATTGACTCTCTGTGTGTCTGTGTATGTCTGTCTGTGTCTGCATGACTCGCTGTGTCTCTGTCTGACTGACTGCCTGTGTGTCTGTGTGCCTGTGTCTGTAATAGCTCTGAAAGTTCTGAAGCGTCAGGTTTAGCAGAAACGTCTGTCTGTGCCTGTTATCAGTGTGTGTAGTGTATGTATAGTGTATATATGTGTGAATAGTGTGTATACCGTGTGTGTGTTGTATACGCATAGTGTGTATAGTGTATATAATGTACGTACTGTGTGTATAGTGTATATAATGTGTGTATATAGTGTGTATACTGTGTGTATGTATGTATAGAGCAAATAATGTGCGTTATGTGGGCGCGGTGCTGTAGTTCTGTCCGCTGGGAGGCGCTGTGTTGTTAATACTGCATCGCTGTTTCTGGAACATCCTCCCTGACATTTACAATACTATTGAATATTAAAATATCGATCATTAATCTGAGTGACTCTAGCTATTGATCACTAATCATCAGACCTTCAGTTATCGATCATTAACCCGGACTCCCCGTGCGCAGCCCGGAGCTCCAGCAAGGTGAGAGATTTTAACGCGGCCAGGCTAACCGCTGCCTGAAGGGAATTCAGTTCAGCTTGGTTCGGTTCGGGGGTTAACTGAAGTCCTGCGGGGTGAAACCTGTCGGTCCGGAATTCAGATGACTTCTAGTGTTGATATTTTAATAAAATATTTATACGGGACTGATTAAACACGGAGGAACAGGCTCGCTAGCTGCTGCGCTAATGCTAACAGACAGGCTAAAGCTTAAGATAACAGTCCGAGTTCAGATTTTCTCTTTAAAACTTTAATTTCGCAGAACCTCGAACAGCGGGGCCGCAGAACCGTGCCGGGTTCGGGTCGCTTCTGTTTGTGTTTTTTTGTTTGTTTGTTTGTTGGTTTGTTTTGTGTGTGTTAGTTTTGTTTGTGTGTTTGTTTGTCTGGTGTTTGTTTGTCTGAGAGTCAGAAACTCTGTGAATCCGCGGGTTTTGTGTGAAATCAGTTTCAGGTTTTAATCTAGACCAGGTTATACAAGAGAACTCAACACGTTCTGTTTGATTTTGGGTTCTAATGTGAATGCCGGCTCTGTTCTTCAGATGGACGGGGATGAGTCTGAGTTTCCGGAATCAGAACCGCCGAGATCTCCCCGCGGCAGCGTCGCCTCCTCCCTCACCCGGGGTACAGAACCTCACCATCAGAACCTCCTCACTAACAGAACCTTGCTTACAGAACCTCACCATCAGAACCTTTCCTCAGTTAGAACCTCAGCAACAGAAACTGACCAACAGAACTTTATCACAAACACAACCTACTCACAAACAGAACCAATTTCACAAACAGAACCTTATTGATGATCTGATCCTGATCAGTAAATCTGATGGGTGGTGTAGTGTGAGATATTTTCCCTGTGAGTGTCGCTGCTGCTGCCGACCCACAAACACTGATTAAGGGTAGAAATCAGACTAAACCCACCAGGACCATCAAACGGTGACTTTAACATTGAAGCGTTTCATTTTAAGGCAAAGTAAGTTTACTTCTGTCTCACCTTTCTTACCCTGATTCTTATTCTTTTTTTTACTGAGGAAAAAATAGTTTAACATTCAACGGGACAGTAGATTTAAAGAGCAAAAATGAAAAATAAAACTAATAATTTGTATTTTGTGTGTATAAACTGATCTTCAACCCAGACCTCCAGTTCTAGTTTTATTTCATTTACCCGTCCAGCACCAGCGCAGTCAGAATGAACAAACTGAGCACCAGAACTTGCAAACCTAAACGGAACCCCATTTTTACTCAGGTTCCACTAATTCAGCACTTTGAGGAAAATATATTTAATGGGTTTTAAAGTTATGTACTTTTTAGTTGTATTGTTAGAAGTTGATTTATAAATGACTATTGCTCTGAGCAAGATTTTAATCTCTCTCTTTCTCTCACACTCTCCCTCTCGCTCGCTGTCTCTCTCGCTCTTCTTGTCTCTCTCTCTCCCTCTCGCCCTCCTTCCTCCTGTCTCTTTGTCTCTCTGTCTCTCTCTCCCTCCCTCTCTCCCCTGTCTCTCTCTCGCTCTGTCTCTGTCTCTCTCTCCCCTGTCTCTGTCTGTCTCTCTCCCTCCCTCTCTCCCCTGTCTCTCTCTCGCTCTGTCTCTGTCTGTCTCTCCCCTGTCTGTCTGTCTCTCTCCCTCCCTCTCTCCCCTGTCTCTCTCTCGCTCTGTCTCTGTCTCTCCCCTGTCTCTGTCTGTCTGTCTCTCTCCCTCCCTCTCTCCCTTGTCTCACTCTTGCTTTCTGTCTCTGTCTCTCTGTCTCTCTCCCTTGTCTCTCTGTCTGTCTGTCTCTCTCTCTCTCTCTTGCCCTCCTTCCTCCTGTCTCTTTGTCTCTCTGTCTCTCTCTCTCTCTCTCTCTCTCTCTCTCTCTCTCTCTCTCTCTCTCTCTCTCTAGCCCAGGATGTGTTGGTGTACCTGGTGGGTGAGAGTGCAGTACACCTGTGTGTGGAGGGTGTTGGGAGTGTGTGTGCGCAGGAACTGGGTCACACAGTCCGGCAGGCTCTCCGGATTCCGGATTCGGATCAGGAGGCGATGGCTTTCTGGCTCTGCTCACCTTTACTCGGTAAAACTGCCAATCAAATTCTCCAGAAATTTCACACACATTTTACACTCACTGTCACACGTCACTGTGCGGAACTGCTGGGTGAACAGAACCAGAACCGCACTTATCGCTCAGCCATTATACCAACATAACTGATCACGGGTCTGACTGGTGCTGGCTGATATGACAAAAACAGAACATCTCAATACAGGAAGTGCTCAGAGATACATTTGGAACAGAAAACCGGCAGCAGTGCCATATTAAAACTCAGACGCGCCGCACGGAAGTGGAATGTTTCCTCCACACCGGGCGAGAGAATCAGCAGCGCACAGAGACCGACGGCTAGAATGACTTGAAAGTTTCAACATGTGCAAAAGGGCCATTTAAATTATGCAAATTTTACATAAAAAGGTGAATAGGTGACTGAGGTCGCTGTAAAATAAGAATCAAAGATGATTAAATTGGGTTTTAAAATGTTTTCTTTAAAGCCCAAAGCACTGAAAGACAACCGTTCGGAAAAGAGTGACCGCGTCGTCCGATCTGAAGCGTCTCGGAAAATTCCTGTGCGGTTCTTGTAACCAAACTGATGCAGAACAATACCAACATAGAACCGCTGATGTGGAAAAATGTTGCTGTTTGTCTTATTTGGGTCACAAAGTGTGAAACTGCTTTAAAATGATTCAGGAATTAAATATGAGTGGGATTGAAACAGAAACATCAGTTATTTTAAGTTCTGTTTTTATTCTCTTTTTAAGAGTTTTAAATGTGTTAGTTTTAAAGATCAAAATTATAGAGTGTAAGTTCTGAAGAGATGGATCATATCAGAGGAAAAGCCTGTTGGCTTGTTTCTGGTGTGTAAGATGTGATTGTAATGGTGTTTAGTGCGGTCTGGAGCTGTACTTGTGGTTTCTAGGAGTTTTTTGTGTGCTGGTGTTTCTTTTCCTTCTGTTTTTCTCACTTCCTCTAATCTTTCCGTCTCAGAGCTGCAGCTGAAGCCGAAGCACCAGCCGTATAAACTCTGCCGGCAGTGGCAGGACCTGCTGTACCGCTTCACCGATGCCTCCACAGAGGACATCTCCATAGGTGTGTGTGTGTTGGATCATCAGCACTGTTCTTTGATTAAAATAATGCAGATTCTTAACCATGTGACATCAGATCTTCTCCAGTGTGTTTTATGACAGTTTTATTACAGTCGCAGTGTGTGATAATACATTTCGCACCATTTTTATGCTGTGTCCAGTTTTCTATATTTTTCATACTTTTCCACTCATGCACTAAACTTGTATAAAATGCCAGAATTGGGAATGCGTTTGCATAGATTAGACATTTATTTCTATAAGATGAAGTAAAATTTCTATAAGATGAGGCATTAACACAGATTTTCTGCTTTTCCAGAAATAAGTTAAAAATCAGTCAAATCTAATCATCTACACATATTAATTTTTCAGGTGGTTATCTGCTGATATTTTCAGGCATCCCTGTTATGAATATAATCAGAGAATAGCGAGTGAGTGCATTATACAAGTAGTCTTCCTTTTAAAATTTCATTTTATATTGTTTGAGGTGAAAAAATACCAAACAAATCCTCTGCCCTCCCTCTGAGCAGATCTTTTGTTACCTCTCAGTCCGGCACGGGCAAAAGTACAGTCGATTTAACTTGTTTATGTCATTTATACACAAAAAATATGGATACCTTTAAGCTTCACCATAGACTTGGAACAGGAGCTCCCGGCTGAAGGTCGTTTTCTGGTTGAACGCAGCGTAGGGCAAAATGAGGTGCGTGCGTTTAGCTTGTAGCTAACGTAAAACTTGGTCTCAGAAAGAACAGTCAAACCTGTGTGAGTGGCTCAGGCTTAATAAACTAAATGAACACGTCACCAAATTCTCATAAAGCACATCTTCAGGGATCCTTGATTTTTGCTGTATAGATAAATATAAAGAGAATCTGAGCACAACCAAATCATAAATCATATTTTTTGCAATTTTATACACCCTTAGTGTTTGCACAGGTGGAGTCAGCACATGCTATAATCCATTTAATCCATTGTTCTGTTTATATCTCCAGATGAGCCGTGTCTTCAGTACAAAAGGAATGTTTTTTATCCCAAATCTAAAGAACTTCAGGTGAAGCTCATGTTTCCACATCGAAATGTTGTTTTTTTTTTTTTTCCCTGTGAATCTTTTTATCTGATATTGTTTGGCACAGACATGCTGCTGAGTGTCTGTTGTGTCCTGGTTTGTGTTCTGTAGGTAGAAGATGAGGGTGTGTTGAGGCTTCTGTACGATGAAGCCCGGTCAAATATCCTGGAGGATCGTTATCCGTGTGATCAGGAGCACTGGGTCCGGCTCGGCGCGCTGAGCTGTGCCATCGACTTCGGCACGGGGCTGGATGACCAAAAGCTTATTACAGCCGTTCGGTACATGAAGCTGTTGATCTGTGCTGCTGGGAAATTTCCCAGATTCCAGAGAACACACTGGCTGCTTTATTAGAAACACCTCTCCTATAGCTTCACTGTTCAGGTGTGTGATTACAGACAGTAGACCGCCTGCACAGTTTATCAGCTCTCGCCACAGTGAGCGCTGGTCACTTTCTGACTACTGTCCTCGTATTGGTGTAGTGCACTGTTCTCAGCACAGTGCTGACTCTGACATGGGGGGTGTGTGTGGCCATGATACGAGAGAGAGTGATCCTCCACCCAAAAACTATCCAGCCCGGAGCAGCTCTGATGCAGGTCTAGAGGATCTAACACACACACTGTGTCAACAGGGCACCAGGGCAACTCTACAGGGCACCAGCAAGGTGAAGCTATAGGGGAGGGGTTTCTGGTGAAGTGTCAGGTGGATTTTTTACTTTACCAGAGCTGCTCATATAAACAGAAATAATAAATCTGTTAGTAGGGCTCATCACAAATGTATTAATATATAATTTAAAATTGTATTTTCTAGTGTAAGACTGAGCTGAGATTATTTGTTTGATGGTCTGTTTGTTGTTTGTTTCAGAGAGAAGAAGCTGTCCTCCTTCCTGCCGGCACATGTGGTTTTGGGCTCTGGGGGTTTCTTCTCGAGCCTGCGGGCTCGGGGGGGTCGCCATGCAGAGCTGGAGCAGAGGCTATTGAAGGAATATTGCACACTGAGTGGCCCTCAGGGGCCCACAGAACTCATTCGGAAGTACCTCAGCATCTGCCACACGCTGCCTTACTACGGGTGTGTGCTCAGAACACAAAACACAGAGTTTACAACTGGATTAAGTTCTTGAACAAACAGGTTTTACATGAAATTTACCAGAGGTGGGAACTAATCACTGAGCTGCAAGTAATAGTCACTGGGGTTCAAATGAAAGTCGATCATTTTTAATTTTCTCATGTGTCTGTTAGTCCAAAAATCTGACAGACTTTGACTTGACAACTTGGACAAACCACACCTACTTCAACATCTAAGTTTGATGTGTAGGAGTAAGCAAATGACAAAACAGTGCTACAACAAAAACACATCCAGAGGAAACAAGTTGGTGCTCTTTTAAAATCCTGCAGATGGATCTCAGTCTTGAAGAAACATTATCAGAATGAGTCTTCAGTGGCCGTGTGTGTGTCTTTGTTATGGGAGTTTCTGAGCCTAAAATGTAAAAGAAAAATGTTCTGCTTTCACAAGTTTACCCCAAAACTAGCTCCCATAAGCAAACTGCCAACAAAACATTTTCCATTGGCATCAAGAATGTACTTTTATGATGAGACCATAACCATCATACCTTTCTTTTGACAACTGGTCAGGTACTTTGTGAATTGACTCGTGAAGCAGTGAAAGAGAACCCTCACCTCACCTGCAGTGTGTTTGTCTCTGGTAGCTGTGCTTTCTTCGTGGGTGAGATCGATAAACCAGCACAGGGACTCCTGCACCGCGGCGGGAGGAAGAGCGTCAGTGTGGGGATCAGTCTGGAGGGAGTGTACGTCATGGATGCGAAGGAAAAGGTGTGTGTGCCCTCTTGACTGATCAGTGTGTTTCTGAAGTGCTTCTGCAGGGTTTTCATCTTAGGTGCAACAAGCTTCGGATTTTTGATTCAACACTGGATTTCATTCTCTGTGAAGTTTAATTATTTAAATGTGTGCAGACAAAATGTACACAGCTTTTAGATGCACTAAATTTAATCATAATTGTTGTTTTTTTAATGCTCTCCCTTTCCTATGTTCTCCTTTTCCTGATATTTCACACCTTTCTGTTCTAACAGAGGATATTCTGAGTTAAAGGAATATTCTGAGTTAAAGGAATTTTATAACAGACAGAACAGAGAACCCTCCAGTTCAAAATTCAAGTACAATAGAAGTCAGTAATCAGTGTGTTCTTTTCTGAGTTTGTGATTGTGTGTGGTAATCAACCGTACACTACAGAAGTGGCAGACACACACACACACACACACACACACTCACACACACACACACACACACACACACACACACACACTCTTAAAA
>JBBIGA010073603.1:0-11919 GCA_037576975.1 Alestes dentex
TTTTAGTGCACAATTTCTATTGATTTGCTAAGTCTGATATTTTTGCACAGGGCACTCAATATTTCATATTTAGCAAAAAACGAGAACACTTGAGACGCTCCACACGAGATGCGTCACAGGCAGCAGCAGCAAGGAGAAATAAATAACGCTCTCGGATTGGCTACTTTCAAACCTCCCATCTCTGAGTACAGCGGTATTTCACCATCCCAAGATGCGCTTTCTTAGTGTTCTCTGGAAAGTACCAAAAATGTTATAGTTATATGGAAATTTAGCTGAATTTATGTTAATATTTATGTTACAAAATTACAAAATTATATTTTTCTTAATAATTTAGCACTAGAATGCATGAAAAATTATATCTTGCCACGATAAAAGCTGTGACGTCTGGGCAGGAGTTTCCACAAACAATTATTAGTTTGGTTCTCAGAAAAAATCCGCGAGAGTGAAGCCGCGACTGCTGAACCGCGTATAAGCGGGGGTTCTCTGTACTACAATCCCATGGTTCTCAAAGCAGCCTCAAGATGGTACACATTTTTGTGCTGTGAGATTTTAGCATGTAGATCTGTAACGTTGAACTGTAGTTAGAGCCGCAGCTATAAACAATACAAATATACAGGTTACATTTACCTGAACAGCATAAAAATGGTGGCTGGCATCAAGAAAATCTCATTGCAGGCAATGAATTTGAGGATGTTCAGTTGATTGGCTGTGAGCTTGTTCAATAAGTTCCTCACAAACTGAAGACTGTCCGGGCCCATTGTCTATGGGGGGAGAAAAAAAAAAAAACAAGAATTTTTCAGACTTATTTACATAATACGAGTACAGGGGGTCCTCGGGTTACAACAGTCTCGACATACGACGCTCACTCCCATAACGAATTTGGTTGCGTGTGGCAAAGGAATACGCAGAATACGCAGTAACGCGGCGTATGAGTGCGGGAGTTGGCGTCCTCCAGTACGCTTACCTACACCATTTTGGACTGTTAAAAGCACAAGTGTTCTTACACTCAAGAATAGTATATTTATGTCCTTTTCATTTTTCTGTGGCTTAGTTGTGTTTTTATGTTACAGATTATGATTTTACAACTGTTAGGCTAGGTGACTTAGGCTAGGATGTTTCCGACTAAAACCAAAATTCGTGTTACATCACAGTTGTAGGTACGGATCTGTGTCGTAACTCGAGGACCCCTGGAAATAAAAGCTCTTTTGAAAGGCAAGTCATAACTAAAGTAACTCACATCAAGCACCTTCTTGGTGTACGTGCTGGCATGAAGTAGCGAGAAGAGGAACACAGGGAATATGCTCACTGAAAACCTTGGTAAAGGAAAGACTTTCACAAAGGCCCATGAGTCACAGATATTTCACAACAATTTTAAAGAAGTGACTTCTCTTCACTGCTAGAACCTCAAATGCTCAGAATGTGTTTAAAAGGGTAGCAAAAAGGATACTGGTGATGGGGTGAGAGTTGACAAGAATGAGTGAGTAGAGGAGGTAATGGCAGCTGTCTTCCTGCAAAGCCTGGGCCAGAAACGCCCGGCTGAGCTGGAAGTGAGGCAGCCTCTGGTGAAGACGCAGAGCGCTGGTCAAAGCATTGGCTAAGAGCGCCCTTTGGTAGAAATTAGCAGCAGCCACAGGCCTGAGGGAAAAACAAAGGGAAAAATAACTTGGCAAGCTTTCTGTCACAAACTGTAGGATCAATTCAGTGTTGAGAGACATGACCTTGTGTATTAGAGGAATAGAGAGCTTCTGATTCAACATTCTTTATGATGTGGCAACCATAAAAACAGGGTCAGTGTCCGTTATCTGGCAGAGATCATTAGACGACTGTTAGATGAGGTTACTAACCCAAGCAGAGGAAGAATAAACATGATGGAGCAGTAGACTGTGAAGAGACGCGAGAGCCACATGGCTGTCTCCAGTTTGTTACTCAATAAGAATTGCTGTAAGACACACAACACAATGTTACTTTAGCATTCTGGGAAGGTTGTTGGGATTTGTTTCATGCTAAAAATCACTCAGTGGTTTCATTTTACAAAATTAAAAAGAGAGCCATTCATTGCTATTCATTACAAATGTCAAATTCAGACAAACACTCTGTACTACTCACCACAGGCCCAGTCTGGGGCGGCGTTCGCTGCTCTGTATCAGCCATCCTTTAGAAAAGATATTTGGTCTTTGTTCTGACAATCAAGAATAAAAAGAAATATTAAATTTAGGCCTAAAGACATTCTAACAACCAGATGCAGTTACACAATAGGGATCTTACATTATATGGAGTCTAAATGACCTGCAATCAGATTAGTTTAGGAACTATATTGGATGAATGAACGTATAATGACAATATTATACTTACATTATTGCATTTAGTAGCGATCAGTGGTATAACTCCATATTGCTTAGACACTACTGCTCTCTACTAAAAAGTGTGAAGTGTCCATTTAGTGAACACACTACAGCACACAGTGTGAACAGCACAAATTTGTTGTCTGCATTTAACCCATTCACCAAGTAAAGCAGCAGGCAGCCAGGGACAGCGCGCCCAGGGAGCAGCGTGTGAGGGCAGCACCTTCCTCAAGCGTACCTCAGTGGTACCATTAGCAGTTCTGGGATTCAAACCCACAACCTTCTGATCACAAGGGCAACTCCCTAACTACCAGGCCACCAGCTGGTACTATTTGCAAGGATGGACTCCTAACCACCATCTGTGTCGTTAGTAATTCACTTAACTAAGTTTCTTATCTACAGTATTTACACTCAACATTTGTGTATATCGCGTGGTGTATTTCATGTTTTTTTTTTACTACAGATTTTTGTTTTTATTGGACATTTATTTTTACTGGACTTATTTAGACTTATATTTCATATTGCTCTTATCTCATAACATAAGCAGTTTCCTCCAGAATCAATAACATTTTTTTATTCTGATGACTTTTACTCGTTACTTACAACACAAAACAGGCCAGGCTGTGAATTCTGGGTTAGCAGTGGGCTTCTCAGTAGAACGGATGAGAAGGTTTTAAGGTACGAAAAGTGGAAAAACGGAAATTATTTTGATGGTAAATAGAGAAAACCACACATATTACTACACCAACCAGGGACACAACACAACACCTCGTGTCAGCAAAGGTTTACTGGGCTATACGCTCGTCTGTGTCACTGTCAAATGTTAGTTAATACAACGAAACCAGCATTAATACATCCAAATGTGTCAGAAATAAACTCTATATGTGTCTAAATAAAGGTGTTAATTTACTTTAAGCAGCTAGCTAGCATGACCAGCAGCTTAGCACCACTGGCTAACCTCTTTTCTTTTCATTTTTCTTGACCAGTTTGTAAATATAAATTACATTTAGCTGTCTGTCATATATTCTACCTCTAATATAAACAAACTAGACTAAGTTAATTCATTCATTCGGGCCTAGAAACTAATAAGCAGCAGTGGTTGCTGATCATGGAAACATCTAGAAAGAAGCAAATTTGCTAACACATGCTACAGCTAGCCAGACTACAGTAATGAGCCGTTGGAACCACACACCGGAGGAAAATATCATTTTATGAAAAGACTTTAAGTATAATGAAATATCCAAAATTTAAAGTACCTGTGGTCTTTTATAGATGGTCAGAAAAGATTTCTCCCGACTCCAGGACTGGCTGATCAGCTGACCTTGCAGCTTCTTTCTCCCAGTGCTACCAGCAGCTCAGAGGAGCCTTACTGTCACCTACTGGAAACGAAGTAAGGGTTCGAAATACTTAACGTAGACAAAAGTATTGGGACACCCAGGGTTTTTTCCAGGATTCAGTCATAGTGTCGTTGTCAAGAGTAACATGTCACACAAACAGTTTTCTCTCATGTGCAGTTTTCTTGTGCAATATTCTCAGATATAACATTATTGTATGCAGTGTACACTTTTCTGGTGCATTATTGTGTTCATACATATATTTGTGTGTTCATACATATATTACATATATCCACTGTGTAAGTAGATGCAGACATAGATACATTATGCACACACACACACACACACACACACACACACACACACACACACACACACACACATATGTAATGTATAATAATATAATGTATGACACTATGCACATACTATTTGTATAGTGTACTTTTATATTATACTGTGGGCTATATAGTATTTTTGTTCTATTGGTTATTTTTGAATTTGCTGCTTCTACTTTCTTCTCTTGCACTCTTCACGATGCCAGTTTCCCACCTTTGGGACTAATAATCTCATTTTATCTTATCTTAATTAGCAATTAAAAGTAACAATTCTGTGTATTAAAAAGATATACACAAACATTTTGTAACTTCCTGCCGGCCACTTTATTCTGAAATATTTCAGTCACATATAAGTCTTCAGCATCACTAGGCTCCAACAAAATAAATACATAAATAAATATTAATTAATTAATTAGTTAATTCTTTCATTCTTTCTTTCATTAATTAATTAATTAATTAATTCATTCATTCGTTCATTCATTCATGTGGTGATTGATTGATTTGTTGACTGCAATTCCTTGTTTTTTTCTTTACTTATTTTTTGTATTATTGATAGATTTGTTGGATGTGATTCCTTGGTTTGAATTAAAATTCAAATTATATTGTTCATTTGGCACTGATCCCGTAAATTACACCTCTGTGTATGTGTGTGTCTGTGTATGTGTAAGTGTGTGTATGTGTGTGTGCGTATTTGTGTAAGTTTGTGTATATATGTGTATGTATATGTATGTGTATGTAATTGTGTGTGTATGTGCATGTGTATGTGTGCTTGCGCGCGTGTGTGTGTGCGTATGCGCGTTTGTGTGAATTTGTGTATATATGTGTACGTATGTGTGAGTGTATGTATATGTGAGTGTGTGTGTATGTGAGTGAGTGTGTGTATATATATGTATGTATGTATATGTGGACGTGTATGTACTTGTGTGTGCATGTGTATGTGTGCGTGTGTATGTATTTGTGTGTGTGTGTTTATTTGTGTATATACGTGTACAAATGTGTGTGTGTGTGTATATGTGAGTGTGTATATATGTGTATGTGTACGTAATTGCGTGTGTATATGTGGTTTGTGTGTATGCAGTGGGAGGGTCCTGCAGGTGCAGTGATGTCCAGGCGTGGTGTGTTCTGAGTGAAGTTTGTTGTTTGTTTGTGGACTAAAGGTACAGTGGACAGTCTCTGCAGATGTTAGAGAAAATATAAGAGGTGAGAGTAGTGCTTTTAGTTTTTAATTAATTAATTAATCTTCTTGATTTAATCAACTACTCCAGACTTCTGACCACATTAGTTAGCTAATTAGCCCCATTAGCCAGTCCAATCTTCATTGATCTCGGAGAGATTTGCTCGATTTGAAGTGGATTCCCGAGGTCCCTTCTTCTCAGACTGAGTGCTGGACCACAGGCAGAGTACTGGTGGATTTCTGAAGACCCTTTGGGTCTTTATTAATCGCGGCGTGTGTGTGTGTTTGTGTCAGAAATGCTGCAGTTCGAGGCTCTGCTCCTGAAGGAGCTCCAGAGGCAGCAGAGCAGGGCAGAGTTGTGTGACACAGTCCTGCAGAGTCAAGGTGAGACAGATGAGCCACACACTATAAAGTTCATCTTCCAACATGTCAGAGGAGTTGGACTGAGTTGATGGAAATTAGACTCACGTCATTTGTGCAAACTGCAGTCTAGCGTTTTCCCACGTTTAAACCACACACACACACACACACATATATATAAATATCATATATATATACATACACACACACACACACACACACTATGTGGACAACAGTATTGGGCCATTTATCTCTTATACAAACAGTAACGATAAAATTCAGCCAGCACATCGCTGTATTCTTTACATATGCTCATAAATCTATTACATAAAATTGTTTATTTTTATTTTATTTGATGAATTGGTTTAATAACAAAAGCAGCTATTAGATATATATTAGTAGATACCTATTAGTAACAGTGACTGCAGATCTCAGTTTCAGTTTAAGACATCTCGACAGTCAGTTAACTTTGTGGACTCTTTTTACTAAACACTCAATATTTGAAATGTTCATGTTTGTGTGAAACAAGTGTTTTGTTTTTGCCCCTTGACTGCAATAGTTAATGGTTTTAGAAGAACTAAAAATACGTATACTTAAATAAATGTAATAATTGTGAAGTGGCCCCTTATAGTCACGCATGAACACACCACAGCACAGCACACAGTGGGAACAGTGGGGACTTCTTTCTCTGCATTTAACCCATTCATGCCACCAATGAGGGGCGCCCGGGGAGCAGTGTGTGGGGGCGATAACCTTGCTCAAGGGGACCCCAGTGATGACACTAACAGTGTTGGGATTCAAACCCACAACCTTCTGATCACAGCGGCAACTCCCTAACCACCAGAGCTGCCCCAGAGCCCAATTATCAGTCCATCGCCGTAACCACTCGGTCACCTCGTCCTGTTGTGTTAATGTTTGTATTGAATTTGTGGCTGCAGGTTTTCATTCCAAACAATTAGTAACACCTGATTCTGCTTAGTCTCAGTTTTCAGACAGTTGTTCAGGTGAGTTCCTGCTTCTTGGAGCAAAAACCTGTAGCCACACTGGGCCTTCGTGGATAAGACATGGCACCCCTGGTCTGAGTCATTCTACAAATAGCCAGAATTGTTGCCTGTGGCTCTTTACAAACAACCAAATTAAGTAAAAGATGAACAAGGACTTGAGGCTTCTCCATTGTTGCCGCTGTTTACGGTTAACATCAGTGTAGGCTGGAAAATCATAGCACAACTATGTGACATTCAGAGAATGACGGTTATTTCACTGGTTTTACGTTATGGGAAAATGCCACATGGTGCAAACAGTTTAGAATACTGATTAGTACTAATACAGTCATATGGATAAGTATTATTAGAAGTGTAATACATGCATGTATCATGCTGTGTTGTTTTCATAATAAACCTGAGCTTTCTCTCTTTCTCTCATTCGTTTCTCCAGGTGTGTCTGTTCCAGTGCACGGTTGTGTACTGTCTGCCTTCAGCCCCTGGCTTTGTGGAGTTCTATCCTCCACGCCGGCACCGCTGCCTGGACAGAGGCGTCTAATTGAGCTCCAGTGTGTGGAGGCCTGCACTCTCCTCAGCCTGGTCAGCCTGCTGTACTCAGGTCAGTTAGACGGGAACAGAGGGGACGTCCTGTCGGCGGCAGAGTCGCTGGGCATCAAGCTTCCCCATCAGAAAGAAGAGAGTCTGGGAGGCAAAGAGGGGAGACGAAAAGGAGGTGCAGAGACTGAACAAAGGGTGGAGGGGCACCACAATGTGAGTGGAAAAGATGAGCGGAAAATAAGAGAGAGCGGTACACAGACGGTGTTTGAGAGAGTGAGAGATGAGAGAGAGACCCAGACGGATCACATTTGCTCAGATCTTCAGCAGTACGTGCATTTGAATGGCTGTGCGACATGTCAAGAACAAGGTACACATACCAGTGCATGCCTTCAGGGGGGACTTGTATCTCCAGGGCAGACGTCTCCCAGTTGTGATGTGCTGCCCGTGGCCCCTCAGACAGGAGCCTGTCACATAGTGAGTGAGCCTGCTTGTGTATACCAATTCAGCATGTATCCCTCAGAACCTTCATACCTCCAAACCCCTAGCTCTGTCACTGTCCACACTTCAGCTTCCAGCAGCACTTACACGGAACTCGGACACGCTCTTTCAACAGGAGGGGGTGTGGATGACACTGTGGAGGGATACGAGCAGTTTGAGAGCAACATCCCTGGGTTCATCAGCTACTTCCTAGACCCCACTCACTCTCAGGGCACAAAGAGGAGGGGGCGGGGCCGTCCGAGGGGGAGGGGGAGGGGGAGGGGGAGGGGGAGGGCTAGAGGAGAGGGAGCGGTGAGAAAAGCCAGAGTTAGGTCCAGAGGTGAGGGGACAGTCAGAGGAGGAGGAGGAGGGAGAGGAAGAGGGAGAGGAGGACCAGGGCCGAACTATACTGAAAGGTGGGGATGGGCGCCGATGCTGACAGGGAGGGGGCAAGGTGGGGGTAGAGTTGGCAGGAAGCTGGACATCGGGACAACAGGGGGACAACCAGTTAAACTGGCCAGAAGACGACGAGGCAGAAGGGCATTGCTGGAGGTGGCAGAGGAGAGAGGCAGAGGGAGACAGAGGCAGAGAGGCAGTGGAGGCAGACTTGCAGGCAGGGAGGAACAGGTAGGTGTGTCACCACATCACAAGCTCACTGTATAGGGTCCATATTAGTGTGCATGTAAACATGGTTATTATATAGGCTTCCAAAGGACAGACATCTGAAAATGTTCAGTGTCTGGACTGCTTCTGAAACCGTATAGTGTAGCCAGTCAGAACAGAGGTTGTTTGAATTGATCAGCACCGTAATTCTAAGGGATAACAGGAATTAATGAAAATATACAAATTAATCCCTCACTTCTTGATACATAAAAACCAAACATAGAACAATGGTTCTCAACCCAGGTCCTAGAAGCTCCCTGTTCCGTATGTTTTAGTGTTATCCCTAATCTAAAACACCTGATTCGATTCATACATCAATTAAAAAAGCCTGACACCATCCTAAAACTTGAGTGTTTCCTCATAAATTGCTTTGGATAAAAGCGTCTGCCAGTTGAATGTAATGTAATTTAAAAAGCCCCTCCTGAGTGGATGAGCAGGGAAAGCAATGAAAATCTGCAGAGCCCTTCAGCGCCACTGATGTTGAATATGGGCCCTTTGATATATTTGTTCAGCCAGTGTTTCTTCTGAATTTAAAGATAATAATAGTGACTTTGTCCCTCCATAGTTGCAGTAACAGACTCTCCTTTTCTGGGAAGGCTTTGATAGCATTTAGCCTCAAGAGCATCTCTGATGAGAGATTTTAATGTAATCCTTGGTCACAGTCATCAACGGGTGCACCTTGAAGGAGCTGAATTTACTGATTAGAAGGGAATATTATAGTATAGATGATCAGACAATTTAATTTAGAAATGTTTCAGTAAGACTATTTCACTAAATAAAACTGCTTAAAACTAAAATCTGACGTAGGGTTAGGATAAGCAGCTCAGAATAAATGAATGACGTAAGTTATATAATCGTCACGGTTCCCAGAGGTTCTTAAAATGCTTCAAAGTTTGTGAATTTGAGAAAGTTTTTGAAAATGGACATGGGTCATTGTAAGCACTTTCTTTTTTTTTCTTTCGCAATAATAGTATTTGAAGTTCTCTTGATATTTTTTTAACTTTATGTTAAAAGAAATAGGCCACGTTTTGCTGTCTCCTTTGTCGGCTGTGTTTCATGCACTGCCTGCCTCGAGATACTGGGACAATCGAGAGTGACTGAAGTTGAATGAAACAGGTTAAACAGCAAGCGAGCGCGAAAGCTAACATTAAGTGAAAACTATCCCATTTTGGGTCCTTGAATCATTTTTGCATTGTTGCTGTCAAACAAATCTGCCCCTTTAACTAACCTCTGTTTTCTTTTAGGATGCCGCTCCGTGCACGAGCAGCCTGCAGGGTCCTCCTCATGCAGGGACTTTGCTGCTTCCTCCCTGTTCCCCATCACTGTTACACACCATGTCCCTCCCACCAGCTCCTCAGGAGTCCACCCAACCAACGGACAGATTTCTGGATGACATCATAGCAGGACTCAATTTTCAACCTATTGTTAATATAGAAGCTCAGACCAACCAGCATGGATTTGTGATCACAGAAGCTCCTGACATTCCATCCGTTCCACAGACTCTGTATCCCTGCATAGATTCCTCAGTGAAGTCCACAGATGGTTCTCAGCAGCAACCAGAAGGAGGGGAGTGTGATATTCTTGATCACTTTCTGAACATGTTTGAGCAGCATGTGCATGATTCTGATGTGGAGGAGCAGCCTTCAGATAATCAACCACTTCATCACACCAGGAGTGGTGGAGCTCAGCAGAATAAAGGCCCCAGTGTGGATTCAGGGAGCCATACGTACACACAGCTACAGACATTAAAGCCACACTCACCACAAGCAAACGTTTCCCCTCACTGCACACGAACCTCGACCGCATTAACACCCAACACTCAACCTCAGGCAATCAAAGCTTCTCCTTCAAACACATCGTTACCCCCAAATCAGCTGGGATGGCTGAGTGCACCCTGGCGTAGAGAGTCCAAGGAGAAGTTTGAGGATGTTGAGAAGGAGGTTGCAACTCAACAGATGACCAGAAGTAAGAAGAGAAAGCTTGGAACCACCTTACCTAGCCTCCAAACTCCACCTTCAAAAAAGAGGCACAGAGAAAAACAGGCCAGTGTGCAGACGGCACTTACAGATAAGGAAATGCCACAAGTCAGACGCATCAGCAGATGGAGAAAACATGGCCGGCGCTGCAGAGTTCACAGGCGTCTCTGTGAAAGTGCAGTGAGTGACTGCAAAGGAGGCAAAAACAAAACGTCCCGGACACGGCCAACCAAAGGCCTGGAGAACACGACTGCACGATCCCTCAGGAACAAAAAGCACTTGAAGACCAGCGCAGAAGAGAAAAGACGCAGAGAGAATGCTCATGGAGAAGGATGCGATGTAGAGACGAAGCTCATTGCTCCAAGTTCCTGGACGAGCCAAGCACCTGTAAAGAAAACGACCGGCGGATCCTATATTGAGATGGCCTCCTCAGCATTTGAGAAGATGAGAATGCTCTTAGAGAAACAAAGACAAAGAACACAACTGAAAGACGAGAAGAGTGCAAAGAAGAAGGTTCAGGAAGGCGGAGCTGGAGCTGAAGGAGAACTCCCACCTGGGAGCACCTCACATTCGAGAAAGAACAGAGCAGTGAGGACAGAGGGAAGCGCAGTGGAAGCAGAAGATGGAAAAAGGACAGTCTGTCCAGAAACCGAGGCACAAGAGGAAGCAGGTGGAACAGGAGAAGCGAGATGCAATCAGGAAAATGATCAAAGCCTGGCAGCTGGACTGGAACAGGTAAAGAGCAGCAAATGCAGCTCACCGTCCCAGGAGGATCTGCTTCCAAATGCAGGTAAGAGGTCAGGCTAACACCTCTCACACTGAGATGTCGGTTTCTCACTTGCTCCCTCCCAAATTGTACATTTCAAGAATTCATACATCCATTTGGTCAGACAGCTGTTATCCTGGGCCATTTTAAAGAATCCTTACCATGAACAGAGCAGAGGTCATTTACTTACAGTACTGTGCAAAAGTACTGTACCCCTCATTTCGTTATACGAGAGACATTCAAGTGCATTCCTCAAGACCACATTAAAAATACAAGAAAGTCTGGGTCTCTGGAAAATATGAAGAAATGAGGGGTGGCTCAAGATGTTTGCATAGCGCAGTACATCAGACGCAATATCAAAACAGATTCTGAGGGATAAAACGAGGTTTGAAAATCTTCATTCATCATCCACCCATCCATCCAGCCAGTCCCAGCATTTATAGGGCAAAGTATGCTAGGATAGTTTGACAGCTTATCACAGAGGTTGGACATTTTTATATCTGGAAAATCATGTCAAAAATGAATTATGACTGTAATTAAAACATAAACCCACACAAATGTTATAAGTAAACCTCAGGGGAAAAATGTGGGGTTTTGACGTTCCAGAAAAGTCAAATCAACCAGTCGTCAGTGATCTTAACTGAACACAGTGTGTGGGCAAATCATTGGCATGCAAACTGTCATACTTATCAGACTTTATCTTGAATGGGCTGCCACCAAAGACCGAGCTGGACCAGTGAGCAGCAGAGTGTCTTCAGTGGGCCAAGCGCCTGGGCCATGAGGAGTGGAAGAAGTTGGTTGGGCAAATCCAGTGTCATTTCTGTGGGGAAAGATTTGGTTTTATACATGTATAAGTTGAAATTTACAAGAAACATTTTAATTTCAGCTGTGTATATATTATATACAATATTATATACAATATAATATATAATATGTGTGTATATATATATATGT
>JBBIGA010073643.1:0-17576 GCA_037576975.1 Alestes dentex
ATGGATAGATAGATAGATGTAAAACTAAACTCTTAATGATTACTTACCCAGTTAAGTCAATCAGTTTATTAAAAATATATATATTATCACTGCAGTGCCAAAATGATGATTGGACGTGGTGCATCACACCGTGTGTCCAGAGGGGCCAGTTTCGCTCAAATCCTCAAGAAGAACATCGTGACGGCACCTGTGTGCTCAACTTTCATCCCGCAGCCTGCCCCTGAATTCATAAATGACAACAACAACAACACTAGGATGCTTGACCCGGCTGGCAGCAGCAGAGCCAAAATCAGTTTAGTCGCCTATTATTTAATCTCTCTCTCTCTCTGCTTTTATAATGATGATTTTTTTTCGTGAAGCCACAGTCAATTGTTGTCTCCATATTCAGGCTCCAAACAAAAACCCCCTAAAGAGCTAATAGACCGGTACAAGCGAGGAGAGACTCATGCTGTGTCTTTGCTATACCAGCTTTCACAAGTGCTGCAGTTCCAGCTGGAGATGAAGGAGACTGTTACTACAGGTAATTAGTCTTTACTATCAGTATGGTGATGGTTGTAAAAGGGTATAGAGTCCAGTTGTATTTGACAAGACCACTTGTTGTCCTCTCTGATCATCGCTGTTACGTACATTGTAGGACTGATGGTCTCTGAGAAAACTTGCTTTACAGGGGTCAAAAAAGTGAAATGTGACAAATGCCTATGGCCTATTCATTGGATAATTACAGACCACTGCTTTTTTTTTCTTTGCTGTTTTACTTGTGTCTTGCATTTTGATTTGTGCTTTTTTGCTATGAACAGGAGGGACAGTAGGTTTCTACTTTGCATTCTGTGCTGTGATTGACGGCGTGGAGTATAAGACTGGGATGGGCGAGAATAAGAAAGAGGCCAGGTTCAGAGCAGCTCAGCTGGCACTGGAAGAACTACTTCCTATTCTGGAGAATGATGGTGTTCTACCTGATGCCTCTGGTAATCATTCTCTGGTGCAAACCACTGTTATACCGTAAAGTAAAACATCTTATAAAAATTATGTTTAAATGTTTGCTTCAGAAGTTTATTTTTCACTACAAACCTATACAATTTTATAACAACAGAGTTTATGTTTGCTTTATTATACAATCTCAGCTAGTCTTTGCTTGTCACATTTTTACAGAATTAACTTAACTTACAGAAATGTTCAATTATAAAACCGAAAATTTCATGGAATTCTTCTAAACCATATCTTGTTCGCTAGGTAAAGCGACTCCATCTCCTTCATGTACAATCATCCATGAAGTATTGCTTATGCTTTTTCCACTGTGCTTGGAGGAATAAATGTCTGTTTTGGTTTTGTGGTTAAAAGGGGGAAATGTACAGATTCTTCGAATAGATCTTTAGTTCAGCTACCTATTAATTATGTGTTTGGTGTGAAGATGGTGCTTGAAGGTTTGTGAACCGTTTTCACATGACTTTTTTTTTTACGTAAATCTGGCGGAAAATGTGATCAGATCTTCATCATAGTCACTAGATAAAGAGAACTCAGTATAAATACCACAAACCAATTACAGAAATAAAATGAGTTTTATTGCTTTATTGAACAAAGTGATGTAATATTAAAAGTCTTTGTTGGCAAAATGTAAACCTCCATTTTAAGTTAAGTAGCAGTAACTTCTTTGATCAGTCCTGCAGATTGACTTGGAAGGATTTTGACCCATTCCTGCTCCCATAATTTTGTCCTCCCTGATGCTGGCAGCCTTTTTTGCATCAGTGCTTCATACCTTCAGGTGCTTTCCTGACACTTTTCTGCTGGATTAAGGATGGAACTTATGCCTCCTTTACCCATTTTTAGTAGACTGACTGGTATGTCTAGTGTTGTTGTCTTGCATCAAGACAACAACCCTACAGTTGAGCTTCATCTCTTTTGAGCTTCATCTCATGAATGAATAATAGACATTCATTTAGAATTTGCCGACACAATCCAGATTTCATAGTGTCATCAAATGACAGCAAACAGAACCGGCCAAAAGTCAACAAAACAGCCCTAAACCAGAATAATGCCAGCACCATGGTTCACGGTTGACATCTTATGCTGGAATATAGTGTTTCTGTAAAGTAAGCAAAGTAAAGTGGCCACACCACAGCACACAGTGTAAACAGCATAAAGTTGTTCTCTGCATTTGTGAGGCAGTGGGCAGCAAGCGGCGCAGCGCCTCTGGGGAACAGCGTGGGGGGACTGTATGCGGGGTGGTAGGAGCCTAGTGGCTAAAACACTTGCCTTTGAACCTGATGACCACAAAGTTGCAGGTTCAAACCTCCCCACTCTCTACCATTGTGTCTTTGAGCAAGATGTGTAGCCCTCAGTTGCTCCAGGGGGACTGTCCCAATAACTAATGATTGTAAGTCGCTCTGGATAAGGGCGTCTGCCAGGTGGCATAAATGTAAATGTAAATGGGACCGTTCCTTGCTCAAGGGTACCTTAGTCGTGCCATTGGCAGTCATGGGGTTCGAACCCACAGCTTTCTGATTGCAGAGGCAGCTCCCTAACCATCAGCTGCCTGCTTTTAGCTGAACATTTTTCAGTCAAGCCATTAAAGAAAGTAATTTTGCTTTATCAGTCCATAGAAAACTGTGGCCAAATGGTCCTTAGGAAAATTTAAACTGACAGCATTGTTTGTCTTGGAGAGCATGGCACCCTCCACATAGTTTTAGCATACGTGCTATTCTTGTTCAGTTTTTGCCTAATAGATTATTCATGCAGATCCTTAGATATTGCCCTGTGGTTATTTTTTTTCAGCTCCCAGAGTACTACACACCTTACCTCTAAACTTTTTTGTTGGATGACCACTTTTGAAGAGCCTGACAATTTTGTTGTCTTTTCTGTGTTTGTGCTCTTTCTGACAGTTAGTGAACTAGTGAAGTCCAAACCCTTCAAAAATTGTTTTGTAATCTCTCACAGCCTGATGAGCATGAATAGCTGTTTTTTTTTCTGTGTGGGATGCACTCACATGTGTGGTGCAGGCCAGACTGATAGTTAAGACTCGGATTGATACTTTACAAATAAGACCAGACACACATGATTATTTGGTGATTTGATATTTGATTGAACCTCTTGTCCCTAATGGTCCCTGATACCAAACAGATCATTTTACAGATCATTGTACTTTTGCCAGCAAAGGCACATTGGGTGATGAATGAATGAAAAAACAATGCAAGTGTTTTACTTGTTGGACTAATGGCAAGACTTTGATGAAGATCTGTTTAAATTGTCAGGCCAGAGTAATAACATATATTTATGTAGAAATGATAGAGCATTTCTATGTGGACAAGTGTAACAAGTGTTCTGTTAAAGCAGTAGAAATGTATCTAGTACAAAATATTTCACTGGGAATTGAGTACAAAGCTCAATACTTTCATTTTGCTTCGCTTTGTATCATATCACTTCCTTAAGTATTTATCAGTGCATGTCTTTGTATGTCAGCTGGACCTCCTCCTCTGCCAGTGAAAGAACGAGAGTACCTCTTGTCAGAGGCTCATCCTAGTCGGGCGTTGTTTGGTAAGTCTTGTTTTAATACTGTACTTAGCATGATCAAAGCAAAGAAGAATCCTCTTCATAGTTCAAAAGTTCAAAAGCTTGTGTGTGACTGATTTGTATTTGTTTGTCATGTGTGTGATGCAGAGTGGAAGAATCCTAATAAAGACCAGGTACCCAATGCCATTAAAGAGATGTTCTCAAAGCTTATGGAGAATTACCCTGAGTTTTCTGGCTGTGGCGGAACATTGGCTGCGTTCGTTACACAGACTTGTAAGTCCTGTGACGACAAAGGGAAAAGGATCACTGTGTGGCATGATTGATGTTGATTTTTGCATGTTTGTGTCACATGATGACATAATGACTGAACTTAACGTAGTCATTTCTGGTCTCTTTCTCCGACATCCACTTCTTAGGTTTCCATCTATGCACTGTTATGTTTTTTTCGGCATATCAAATCAAATAAAAAGACTTAATGTAAATGGTAAAGATCCATAACAATTGCCAGACTTTAGGTGGATATGTTTTTTGCCAGGTGTTTCCATTGACACTGGGACTATAAGCAGCTGACAACAGAACATTTTAAGCTCTGGCCAACTGCTTATTGGCTTGTGAGGTTGGTCTCTCTGTTTAATTTTTAATTGACAAATCCTGATAGTGTATCATTTGGATTATAGAAGTCTGTTTCTGGGCCTGACTAGCTGTTGCAGGCACAGAAATAATTGTAACTAGAAAGGACTTATTTACACCTGATTGCCCAAACTGATTCAGGAGGTCAGCTGAGACATGTTTTAGCCAGATGTTCTGACAGTGTGAAAGCATCTGTCTCACTACTCTGCAGCTCCAAATCAGAAAAAGTTGGGACGGTATGCCAAACAAACAAAAAAAACCCCAACCAAACAAAAAATAACAGTTAGTTCAGCCTGCAACGCATTCCAAAAAAAGTTGGGGCTGGGACTGTTGCATTTTCCATATGGTCCCAACTTATTCTGATTTGGAGCTGTAGATTTGTACATTTGACAACCAGAACCACTCCCAGTACTGTGATTGTGCATCCCCCTGATCTCCATCTGGGGAAGAGACTGCCCCCAGGAGGTATTGCATTTGCTTTGCCTACCTTTGTTACGCTAGTTTGTTAAACTAAAGTGCCAGTTTGATTAATCTCCATTTCACCCTGTTTATCATCATTTAACATGTGAATTACGATGATGCTGGAGGCTAATTATTCTAAATTGTGATTTTCTTATAAGCTTTGAGCACCTGTGTAATGGAAAGCGTATAATGTCATACAAAATTGTGTTTTTTTGTTTTAATAGAACAGAAAATGTGTGACTCATGTGGTTCTGTCATTAGGCTACCATCCAGATACAAGTTGCATGACCAGTGTGTTATTTTAGACTTCTCTTGATCCTCAGACTAGTCTAATTAGATGAAGCCCCATTTA
This sequence comes from Alestes dentex, assembly GCA_037576975.1. Lineage (NCBI taxonomy): Eukaryota > Metazoa > Chordata > Actinopteri > Characiformes > Alestidae > Alestes > Alestes dentex. The sequence goes on from JBBIGA010073643.1 coordinate 4,949, forward strand.
CTAGAACAGTGATTCAAACCAGGCACCACTGGTCTGAGCCACTGATAGACTTTTCTTTACGTTTACTGCACTCCGTGCAAAAATAGTTTCTGTGAGTGGATTTCTTTTTCGTTGGCGGAACCTCAGGAACCTCGTTTTTCTGAGTACCTCTCTTCCGAAGTGAGGAATATCAGCAGGTTTTGTGAAACTATTTCTTGAAGCTTTATCCAGATTGTAAGCAAGCTTGATAATTGCACGTTTTATGATACTGAAAGTTTTTATGAAAGGTTTTGACCGATGTGAGTCAGATGTATGCAGGTTTTGACAAGTCATTTAGTAGAGGTACTTGGTATCGGTGTGTATGAGCTTTGAAAATAGGGTGGTGGTTTTCCTAACCTGATTTCATGCTGATCACCAAGCCACCGTGTGATCGTAGATAAGTTAGTGGGGAGGTTAGTTATGAGTAGGTTAGTGTACACTCTGCCGTGGACCAGATTTGCAAATACTGTTTTGTCAGCAGTTTAGTATAGTTTTAGTATAGTTCTAGAGTAGTAAAGACTTATCTACCTTGTCTGTATAAAAATGTCTGACTTATTAAACATCATGAATATTCATTGAATGCAGACAAAAGGAACTTTTTGGAAAAACATCCACATTGATGGAAAATGACATAAAGGAAATTTTAAAAGGACAGAATGACTGTATGGTGCTCTCTGAGACTCATCATTGCATTATTGACAGATGTGTGAATGAACCTTTATTCAGGTTCTCAGGAACTGGTGGAGAGACGTCTATAGGACTTATTCAAGCTAAAGATGGATCACACAACATAAAATCGTTTGAATAATATGAGACTAAACTTGAATGTTTATTTCAAGCAGTGTACTTTGAATCAATATAGGAATATGATGAAGCACTTTTTTATGAACTGTCTGAGTGTTATTTAGTGTTTGAATGAGCATGCACAATTGACATCTCCCGTCTAACACCCCCTGCCTTGAATGTGTTTGAAGCATAAATGAGCAAAATAACGCAAATGTGGAGAAAGGAGTGAAAGTGGCCATAGGTGGTGTTGTAAATCTTGCTGTGTCTGCTCACAAAAACATTCTCCAGCTTTTTTGCAAAGCCCCAAAGAACCTAAATCTGTGTTTTCTTGAGGTGGTTGGTTAATCTGGCTCTTGTGGGCAGACAGTTTACAGGTACCAAGTATGTTCTATGAATAACTTTCCATTGTGTATGGATGTATTTTGCCAAATTTCTAATCTTTTGATAGAAACTAAGCATTTGTTATCTGTCCTGTTGCCAGTCACAAGCAGGAAGGGGGATGTCCCACTCAGATTCAGCAAAATAGGATTCCTATGGCCTTGAGTAAGAGCTGAATGAATCCTAGCAAGCATAACTGAGATGGCAAGCTGCCTCATCTGCCTGCCTGTCGCTCAACCAGCTATTCAAGTGTTCCCTGAATCATCCAGCAATAAAATGTATGAAAATGATCCCTACTGTAAAAAAGCTGGTTTATGTTAGGAGTGAGCCATGGACATAGCATGGATAATCTAAAAAGCAATTTAACACCACTGTGTTTAGTTGAGCTTGTGTTGTGCCGCAAGGTGGGAGTACTGAACTGAGGGCGATAGCTCATCAGAATATTAGGCAAGTGTCCAGTTGTCTCGACGTCATGTTTTAGCGTTTTTATTTCTTTATTTTCTTTACTTTCAACAGTTATTTCATAGTGTTTTTGTACTGAGTTTGATTTGATTTTATTTAGACTTTGTATTTTTTATTGTTCTTGTCACTGTGTCTCTGTGTCTTTTCGGTCATTACATAAGCAGTTTTCTCTGGGATCAATACAGTTTTCTGATCCTGATTTTAATTAGTCTGAAAAGCAATTGTAAGCTGTTTTGTTATATCTCTGTCTTATTTTTTTTTTATTCAACCTTCTGCTTGGTGTTTAATACAGCACTGTTTGAGTGTCATGCAGCCAGTCAGGTGGGTGGATAGATAAGCAGTTAGGGCTTTATCTTTTGCTTGCTGTGTTTGTTCAGGGTGTGTAGTGCTTTCACAGATCTTATGCAAGATTAGGACTGCCTAGTCAAGAGGGAAGAATTTTGCCAGAATGGAAGTTGATTTATAGATTAGTCTTTGTACATAGATATTGTTTGCCCACAAGAACGTGCCTAACATAATAAAAAAAAAACTTGGATTAAAGTTTTATGGTTTGCATAGTCTATACATTGTTTGGTCAACCAGTACCTATGCAGTATCTAATGCATAAATGTTATATATAATAATTTGAGTGCTTTACCCTGTGTTCTCTCTGATTTTTCAGGCACATACTTTTATTGTTCTTTTAAACAATTCCTCTAAAGCTCATTGCATACCACTCCATTTTTGGACATTTTTGAACCTTTACACATTTGTTGATGTCTTTGTTTTGTTGGTGTAGTTGATTTTGTTTTGCTCTGTGCTCTGTCTTCCTGCAGCAAGTGGTTGTGAGGTAGTGGCTCTTGGTACCGGGAATTTTAACACTACGGAGAGCTTAACGCCTAATGGACGTGTCCTTCATGACTCCCATGCTGTGGTGACTGCACGAAGATCACTTATGAGGTCTTTTGTACTAACACCTGATGATTTTCTGATTTGAATGTTAAATTCACGTTCATTTTATTCCACACTATAGCAGAAGTCTTAAAATCTAGACTATCAATCCAGTTTCTGGTCTTGGATTTTGTCAGTCTTGTTCTATAGTGTAGTGCAGTGGTCACCAAGCCTCCTCCTGGTGTTTCACTTTCCTGTATAGTTCAGTTCCAGTCTAACATGCTCCCCTCCCCATACCTGACATTAGCGCATTTAGTCCAGCAATTCAAGAACTCCTGTATAAGTCACTTAACTAACTGACTAACTAACTGAAGCTCCTCTGGCAGTTTAATCTATAGGTCCAGGATTGGTGACCATTGGTGTAGCAAATGCATCAGTAGATATTTAGGGACCTTCACTAAAACATTTGCTTATCCCTTTTTTAGGACCTCATTTAAAGTGATTAAATTCTGCATCCTTAACTAAATTTGTACACCTACCAGTTTGTTGAGTCCTCTTGTTTATTTTTGGTGTAAATTAAGTTTTCAAAGTGCATCGGCTTTTGCATCTTGACTTGTGTTGGTGTCAGTGTCGGATAACTATTGTGTCGAATGTTTTGTAGGTATCTGTACAGGCACCTCTTACTGTTCTTCAGTAAGAATCGTTCTTTGGAGGAGAAGTCTATCTTTCAACAGGATCAGACTACCAAACTACTGAGTCTAAAAAGTCACATCACCCTGCATTTGTACCTCAACCAGTTGCCCAAAGGAGCCGCTCAAATGCCCTCACACCTGTAAGGACCCAAAAAAACCAGCCAGAGTGTTCCCAGATTTTATTTCCCTGGTGTCAGCTACCACCTCAGCTAGAGTCACTTGCTTAGATATTTAAATACACTTATCATTTTTCAACATATTTACAATGTAGCAATATTTGAAAATGGCCATTGATTTTATCTCCACAGTTGATACACCAATGAGCTTGCAGACAATCACAACTTGTTGACTGTTTGTTTCCTTGTCACTTTGCCGATGTTTTTATTGGCCACTTTAGCATCTCTGGTCTGTGGTTCTAAGAGCGAAACTGTACACTCATGTTTTGGATACTTAAGCCCTTTGTTACTAATGGTTGTGTGAACCTTGTCATAGATGTTATAATTTATTTCAGTCATTGGATTTTACTGGCAATTGTTCAATCTCTGCCTTTCTTTCCGTAGCCGTCTGACCCCTTTGTCCATCTCGGCATGGGAAGTAAATAACCAGATTGGTCTGCATGTGACAATTAACGGAAAAGTCTTTTCCGTCTTCTCTACATTTGAGCTGAGTGGATCTTGTGTGGTCAGTATGTCTGCTAGTGACAAGATCACACAGTGGCAAGTTCTGGGTTTCCAGGGGGCCTTACTGAGCCACTTCATTGAACCCATCTACGTCAGTAGCATTCTCATTGGTAAGCCGTGCACCTCTTATGGAAGAAACCAGCCTTTAAAGATAAACCTGCACAGCACAATGTTTGTAATGTGATAGACTTGTTTCATTACTTACATGCATAACTAGAATGAAGCCTATGTTTTGCTGTTTTTCTTCACACACTGTGTGTTGCGTGTATGTGTTTGTCACTTTAGGTGGTGAGAGCTGCAGTGATACACGTGGTATGGAAGTAGCAATAAATCAAAGAGTGGATGGCATCACCTGGAAGCTTCCTATGTATTACTGTGTGTATAGGCCACACATTAGCCTGGTGTCCTCGGTGATGGCCACAGATGCCCACAGCACCCAGAAGTCTCTCAGCCTCAACTGGAGCCAAGGAGATTTCTCACTTGAGGTTGTCAACAGTCTGGATGGCAAAACTGTAGAGGAGTAAGTTTGTTTCATTATATATTTTCAGTACTCATTTAGATCCTGAATTTACATATTGTGCCGTCACTCACAGCGACGCTAGTCCGTGCACAAAGAGCAGGATGAATAGAGAGGCAGAAATCATGACTGGGCAGATTTTAGGGTTGATTTTAGTCTCCAAAACAAAAAATTCCTTCATTTATTTGGAATGTGTACCAGATTTAAAAAAATAATAATAATCATAAATGTAAACGCCTGGAGACCTGGAGTTTCCTAGATGCTATTGGAACTGGAACCAGATTCTATGAGAATCAGATGAGACAATTTTTTTGTCCATGAGAAAATAAATAATTAAATAAATAACTGAACTCATGGCCACATGTGTCAAGTTGCTGCTTTGGTTCTTTGATAAAGCCATGGTTGCATACTATCGCCAGACTAAGACCATACATCTCTGGAATGTCTTATCATGAATCATCAAAAAATAGAGGTGATATTTGAAAAGTTGTTTTGTCTTGCAAAATGGCTTTTGAATGGGCCAGAGAGTTTAGATCCCAATAACAGCTGCTTGAAGCTATAGTTATTGTTATTAAAGCATTTTTTCAAGCTGCCTTTGTCAAATTATGCCATGTTCAACATTGTGACCTTATTATATTGATCTACTTATAATGATCTTGACTTGTTCAAGTCAAGTAAAGTAGGTTTATTGTCATTTCAGCCATATGTGCATTACACAGTGGAACGAAACAATGTTGCAACATAAAACATTCAGCAGTCAGTGAGTTACGACAGACAATAGGAAATGGACAATAAATGGACAACTAGTGTGGACATTACGTAAACCTTCAGGAATGATGAGAATTGCACCATAAGTTTGATTAATTGCAGAGGAGGCAGTTAGTAGCATTAAGCAAGTGCAAAGGGTGTCAGAACCAATTTAATAAATAGACAATACAGCAGTGTAACAGTAATGTGAATGGGATGTGAATAAATAAAGGTTATTTATAGTGGCAGTACGGGTGAACGTTTTTTTTTTCATTTTTTTAAGGCTTAACAGTTCAGTGTGTATATGCTTTGAGTCAGGAATAACTTCAGGTCAGTTTGAGTGTGCGGGGGGGGGGTTATGATTTATTTCTGATTGAGGCGTCTGATGGTCTGGGGGCAGAAAGGGGGTCAGTGTGCTGCGGAACCCTTTGCCAGACAGGAGGAGGGAGAAGAGGGAGTGGGAGGGACGTGTGGTTTCATCCACCATGTCTGGTGGCTTTGCAGATGCAGCGTTTGGTGTAAATTGTTCTCATTGCCTTTCCGTTTAAGAATTTCTATTGAAACTATTGAAAATTCATGGAAATGGTTCAAAAGTTTCCTTTGCTTATTCATAAGTGGGGGGGTGTGGGATGTTTTACAAGATTTTAACACATTGCATCTGTGAAATGCATTCATTTTCAGATTATTTTGTCGCTAAAGATATGAAAATGCACTTTTTTCTCCACCCTCGCAAGTACAATTATGAACTGAAAGTGGTTTTGTGCTTGTACTGGTTTAACAAAAAGCCAATCATTCATTTCCTGACTCTACCATTAGCATGTTTGAGTCATCTTTCATGCTTACAGTGCTTGCTGAGCAAGCATACCTTTGTGTGGAAGGTTGTGACACGTGTTGAAGTTGTGGTGAATGGTTAGTTGAACTGAACTTCTGAAGCCTGCGTGGTTCATTGTGCAACAAGCAAAGACTGACATCATGCTCACACTCTGCTGTAAATAGAATCAGCCTTAGGCCTAAAGCATGGATGCCTTAAGTCAGTGTTGTCCCATCCTGGTCCTGGCAATCTGCCACCCTGCAGAGTTTAGTTCTAACTTTAAATTAACACTCCTGGTCCATGCATCACATGTCCATGTCTTCAGGGGACTCTAAATGGTAGCGCCAGGTGTATTGAATCTGAGCATCTCACAGTTTGGGGTAGAACCTTTTCTATTCCAGCATTACTGTGCCCCAGTGCACAAAGCAAGCTCTATAAACATACCTTTGGGATGAGCTTGAGCACAAATTCCCACAGAAACTCAAAAGTCTTCCAAGAAAAGTGGAAGCTGTTATAGCTACAAAGGAGTAGACCAACTCCTGTATTTGAATGCAGTGTCATCAAAGTCCCTGTTGGTGCGACGGTCAGGCGTCCCAATACTTTTGTTCACATGGTGTACTGTGATAGGTACCAACTCTGTGAACTAAGGATTTTATTCTAATTTTGGATGTATTTTTGTGCTGTTCTTCCCTTATTCTGAATAAACAGCAATTAGCATGTAAGTCTTTGTTTTGTTTTATGTTCTCGACCCTCAGGTCTCCCTTTAAGAGTGGCCCGGCTCTTGCCAGTCGTCTATGTAAGGCTGCCATGTTGAGCCGTTTCAACTTGGTAGCGAAAGAGGCCCAGAGAGAGGAGCTGCTTGCTGCTGTGTCCTACAGGGAGGCAAAGGTATTGTGCCATGTTTGGGGCAGTTGACATTGTACTGAATGTCCTCCTTTCCCCCAGACACATTTTAGGCCTTGTACACATCCTGGCACTATTGTGTGTCTTTGGTGGTCTGATCTTAACTAGACAGCTCTACGTAAATCACTTCACATCTGGCATTAGAATAAACAAATACATAATTTCCCTTTGTCATTTCCCTTTGTTGAGAGGTTACAATCCACTTCCTGTGACTGGTCTGCCAGAAGTAAAAAGATTTTATATAATATATTTTATAAAATGAAAAATTTAATATGATGTTGCTGAAAGAGTATGTACTTCTTTTGAGGCACTACAGTGTGACCCAGGACACATTTGTGCACACTCTGATGTGTCCAAGAAAACCTCAAGATATTGTCTGAATGTTTGGATCTCAATATGTCTTGGGTATCTTCACACCTGGGGTCATAGCTGTCCACTTGTGATCAAATCACTCAAGACATATTGGGTCATGAAATGGCCCATAGTGGGGCCCAGACCTGATTTGTTTTTTGTTAAGCTAAGCTTGTGTGCTGAGGATTTAAATATACTGTTCTTATATCATGGGAGAAAAAAAGTGTCCAGTCCAAATTGAGATCTTTAAACCCAAGAAACAGATGGGTCTGAAAATTCCGTCTAATGTTTTTTGTTCTTTTTATTTGTTACAGGCAGTCTGCTCTGTTATAATGATCAAATAACAAGGTCATATGCTTTCCAGACTTACTCTCATATTTGTTGTAGATAACCAGACAAGCAAAGTTTGCTTTTGTTAATTTTAATGGCTGATTAAGGGTGTTTGACTGAAGAGCACTTACAAATTCGAAAGGGATTATAAAACTAGTAAAAATATTGTATATTGTGTAAGTATAGATAAGTAAATATAATTGACATCAACACAGATTTCGAGACTAAGCAGGAAATTTGCATTAATAGCATAAAGGGCATAATAATTGTAGTCTTAATACTAAGAAATAAAGGGCATCATAATGTCCTATGATTATTGTGAAAAACATAAAGATTATACATTCATAAAAACCCAACATTTGTTTTCTTTTAGAAGCAATTCAAGAACTCTTCGGTTTGGTCACTCCACTGTCGAACAAAACATAAGGGAACAGCAATGTCGGCATTCTTAATAATGATGTGATAAATGTATTAGAATCAGAAAACTTTATTGATCCTGGAGGAAATTGTTTATTTTATGACTGTGAAGTAACTAAATAAGTATAATAAAAAATCAAAATAAATCAGAATAAAAACAATATAAAATACACTATGATATATAAACAAATGCTGGGTATGAATACTATAGATAAGTAACACAGTTAAGTGAAACCTAACGTAACAGATGGTAGTTAGGAGTATGTTATTGCACTTAGCAGAGCAGTTAGTAATCCTTAAGTGACTGTTGTGAAGTTGCGAGGATTGGGGTTAAATTGGCATTTGACACTATGGGTTTGTGACATCTGTGATAACGATTCCTTTTCCTGTCACTGGGGTTGAATCCTTTCAGTTGTTGCTTTCATTTTGATAGCAGAATAATACAGTCAGTAATGAGTTATGCAATGTCCTAAATCAATAACAAATGACTAAACTGAAGTAAAGGCTGGTCATTTGTGTACTTAAAAGTTTGAACTTACATTATTATTAATGCCAGTCATCTGACTGTACTCCTTTGTAAATCTAGATGATGGCAAAGCCATACCAAGAAGCAAAGAGTGTGCTGAAGTCGTACTTGGCAATGAGGGGATACGGACAGTGGGTTGAGAAACCACCAATCAGCGATCACTTCTCGATGTGAAATCCACAGGAGAAAGTCAGACTCCTGAAAAGCTTTTGGAAGATAAGTCTGAACATTTGAAGTTTGTGTTTTTCACCAAATAGTTTATCTTTAAACCATGTCCCATTTTGGAATTACATCTCTGAGTTTAAATATTTAGCGTAATGAAAGAATATTTGTTTGTCTGCAGTGATTCATACAATGTGTTTAAGTACTAGACAAAAGGTTATACATTTTCATTTTTTGTCTTTAAAAGACATCCATTTGGGGGGTAAATTTCAGAACTTAGGACTTTTAGGTTTGTTGACTGTTTTTTCCGTTTGCTGAGGTGGCTTTTTGGTGTGGAATGTTATGGTAATTGCTTGATTTTTGGTTACTGCTGTTCAGTACTTTAGTTCACTTTGAAATAGTAAACTTACGTTTACAGAGCCAGTGTAAAAAAATTAATTAATAGCACTGAACAAAATAAAAAAAAATCTTATATTGAGTTTGGTCTGTTAAATTCACATTACTTAATCTACAGATTGCCAGACCTTATGTTGTGTTAACTAAAACGTTATACTCTAGTTTGATGGTTCCTAACTTCGCAGTACGGTAGTGCTGAAGTAGGTGTTCCTTTATGAAGTGGTGGTGTTAGTTTCAGAAGGTAAGGGTCTGAGGTGAGAGTGCGTCCTCTCTTTTTACTAGTAGAGCACAGGAAACCTCAGAGCTTCCTGTCAAAAGTTAGTCTGCAACTAGATGCATTCAATATTTGTATGTGTAAAAGAGGGACTATGAGAGACAGGATCATAATCTTACAATTGATGCCTTGTGCTACTTGTAAGGGAAGGAAGGCAAACACAAGCAGCTCTGAAGATTGTGGATCATGTATTACAAACCTCATTTCCTGTATGTACCAATTTGAACTTTTTACAGAGGCCCTGTGTGTTTTTGCTTTATGCATGCAGTTTTCATTTATGTTAGCACCAGCTCTTTGTGTGCAAAGACATTGGAAAACACCTGCATGGACATGTAAAAGAGAAAAATTGATGCTGAAAGATTGGTGTAGCTCAGACATGGCTCATGGGCACTGCTTGTTGTAGAACGGAGGAAGAATTTAATGTATGTGATGTACGGTACTGTAGGCTGATGGGTCATTGTCTTAAATGAACAAAATTGCATTTGCAAAGTTAATAATAGAAAAAGGACAAGAAAGTGTTTTTTTTTTAAATAAATGTAAAGCTTACCCAAACTGTCATGACCATAACTTGTCAATGTTACAGAATTGTAACTTTTAAAATGAAAAGTAAATGATGATCAAAGTATGCCCCCAAATTCATCACGGCCACTACCTCAGGCAGTTATGGTTAGCTTTTTTAATTTACATGGTAAACATTTTTGCTCATTTCTATATAAGTTTGTCAGCATTTACCTTTTGTTGTGCTTTCTTTAGAGAAATCAAGTGCTTATATTTAACTTTACTCTCAAAGCAACAGTTCAGCAAAAAAGTACGAAAATACGCAGTTCTTCTCTGACACAATAAGGCTGACATTGCTGTCATTGTATATTAACTGTTACGTGTTTATAAGAGCTATAATTGTCTGGGCATCTATCTGTAAAATGGGCAAATTGTGAACAAAATTTTGTCTTTAAGATGGCTTGTGTTGTTTGTCTGTACCTTTGTCCATTTTTATAGGTAACTGTGTCATACAGTGTCAGAAGTCTAGTTGAGAGTAGTTGACATGGTTGAGACAAGTGATTCAAGTTTCAAAGTTTTATTGTTAAGTTCAAAGTACAGTGTACAACATATAATTAACAGTTTTTACTCCACAGACTACAGGCAATTAACAATAGACAGTGCAACATTGCAACACAATAAATATAATTGGCAACATATAATACAACATTCAGCATGAGGTAGTAAAGTGATCTGTGATATAATGTAGTTTAGGGCCTCCTGGGCCTGTTTGTGCATAGGGCCATCTAGCTTGGTCCTCGGTGGCTGTAGCAAATGTGGCATTACTTGGACCAAGTAATGCCACATTATCAGCAAAATCTAGGTCCGCGAGTAGGCTATCAAGAGTCCAAGGGAGACCCAGCTGCGTGCAATCAGTAGACTGTCTGCATACAAAGTCGATCACTAGGAGGAACAGCATCGACGATAGGCTACATCCTTGCCGGACACCGGTCCTGATGGAGAAGAAATACGTTTGCCCTTCATCTATCTGGACGCAGCATTCTGAGCTGCTATAGAGATTTCGGAAAAAGTCAATGAATTTGGTTGGGATGCCATACACTTGTGCGATTTTCCAGTGTTGGCCGGTGCACCAAGTCAAAAGCCTTAATGAAGTCGATGAAGTTGATGCTGATTCGTTGTTGGTGCTCCAGCACTTGTTTGATCACTTGATGTAAGATGAAAATTTGTTCACTGCATGAATGGCTGCCCCGAAATCCTACTTGTTCCCAAAGGTGAGCGTCGACCGCTTGACGTAAGCGGTGTAAGAGGACAATGCAGAGTACCTTTCCGGGTACCATCAAGATGGTAATACCCCTCCAGTTGTCACACTTTGACAAGTCGCCTTTCTTTGGCAGGGCAATGATCACGCCTCGTTTCCAGTCACTGGGGATCTGTGATAGTGTGATTATTCAGCTTTGTTCAGTTTGCACACCCCTAGTAGTTCGCTTCAATCTTCCATTACTTCCATTCTGTTACTCTCTCACTTTCAGTTTTGTTTTTTGGAGTGGTTGTACAAAAATCGTTTACCAGTTATTTCAGTTTGTTTTCTGTTCACTTTAAACTGAACAGGCTTGTTCAAGGGTTGCCAGTATTTGCACTGTTTTCGAGATATTTTTGTCAGGGCTGTGAGACTTGTCAGCTGAAAATGGGAGGTGTGCTCACATTTTCTTTCATGCACATTTAGCAAGTTACAGTTGCCCATGGATTTCTTTGAATGAAAACCTGATGCTTTTTTTTCTACTTTTGCAGTAAAAGTGAAAGAAAATTGATAGTAGGGCAGATGCTAACAGGCTAGCTTGCTAACTAGCACTTCACCTTGCTTATGTAAAGAAAACAAAAAAAGTCTCTTTCAACAAAACAAAAAGTATCAGAAACTGCAGAATACACATTCAAAATATTGTAAGAGCTCTTTGTTAATTTATTTGATGTTTTATTTTATTTATTTTTATTTTTTTTGGCAAAGCAGATATCGGTGATGTCTGTCAGGTTTGTGCAGCCTGTCTGGCTCTTCGACTTCATTTTCCTTTCAGAATACCTGCTTTTCACGATCCAGACAAATCCAGATGAATAAAACAATGTCTCACACAATTATTTCCCACCTTGGTGTCCCATTTCACGCTGGAATACATGGAGTTAATATGAATGCATTCAGTTTAAGATCAGCACTTCCACTCGAGTGCCTGCAACCAGAAACAGAATAATGTGATGATTAGTGTTTAATACCTGCTGTAATACTTTACTGTCTGTGTATCACTTATTTCAGATGCAGCTGTAGTGCTATATTACTGTGTGTCTTAAAACCTTACTTACACAAACCCATGACGTCTGTTGAATAATTCAGGAATGAGAAACAACAAAAATATGTATCACTTGATGTATGTGAAGTGCACACATGTTGCGAGAGACTCCTCATTTCTTCATGTAACATTTACTGTGAGGAATAAACCTGACTTGGTGTTATGTTTGTAACTAATTTAGTTGTGCAGTGGTTACTTTGGTAAAGATATCATTGTTAACAGGGTTAGTGTGATAGTCATGATGTTATGTTGTCAGAGTTAGAGAGATAGTCATGGTGTTAGGTTAACGTGTAGGGGTGGGAATCTTTAGGCACCTCACGATTTGATTTGATTACGATTCAGAAGTTAACAGGGTTAGAGTGATAGTCACGGTGTTAACAGGGTTAGAGTGATAGTGGTGATGTTAACAGGGTTAGAGTGATAGTCATGGTGTTATTTTAACAGGGTTAGAGTGATAGTGATGTTGTTAACAGG
>JBBIGA010073643.1:17676-30714 GCA_037576975.1 Alestes dentex
GTTAGAGTGATAGTCATGGTGTTATTTTAACAGGGTTAGAGTGATAGTGATGTTGTTAACAGGGTTAGAGTGATAGTGTGTTATTTTTTTCATCATTTTGTTTTTTCCATGCCCAAGTCATCTAGTAGTAGTCTATAACTGCACCCTTTTGGGAAAAACTCATCAGAGTATGATGCCGAGAAACTAAACACAACACCCACGAGGTGATACTTTCTCCATGTGTAAAAAAAAAAAAAGCTGCTTTTTTTTGGAAAGCAGCTTAAGATAACTGTTAACTTGATGTATAAATTTGATACTTTATTAAGCAAGATTGAGTTTTATGTCACCCAACTGCACTTGTTTTGTTAAAGAACCTTAAACAGTTGCATTGGTTGTTGACTGAAAACTGAAACAAGTGACATGTAAGGTACAAAAAGTGCCATATAATCTAATCAGCGCTCAGATGCCTTACCACTTTCTCTTTTATCTTTCTCTCTTTCTAGTTGTGCAAAGCATAGCTGTCTGCAGTATACTATTCATGCTCAGTGCTGTCCTTGAAAACATTTCCTGTTCATGACAGGTGGGTGTCAGCTTTGAGACACCAGTGTAAAACACCTGTAGCTGGAGGTCAACTGTGCAATTTTGTCACTTTTTTAAAAATATACGGTTGTGCCACTGCCAGCCTTATGAGTAGCTGTGAATTTCTGTTATTGATTTCAGGGATTTTACTGTTTATTTTATGTTTAATTGTCATGCAGCAAATGATGACTTCATCTTGGCCTTACACACTGCAGTTAAACTGGGTTAATAGTGGGCATGAGTGAACTGTAGGTTGTTTGTAAAATGGGGTTAAGGTAACTTCTTTTTCCGTGGTTGTGAGCTGTTTATAGCCTCATACTACCATTATAGGGATTTCCCTTATGAGGTCACTCTAATGTCCACCTTGTTTATGAAAAAGGTCAATGCTATGGACTTTCCCTGGTGGAAACTAGTTTGCCTGCATGCATGTTGCTGTTTTTGAGGCTGTACTTTTCTTAACTCAGATTCCCATTCATTTTTTGGCCAAATACAACTGCTCCAATCTTTAAAAGAAAAAAACCCCCCACAAAAACATACATTAATATTTTTCAGATTGAAAGCGTTTTATTATAAATTAAATATTAAATATAGACAATAAATACATAAATATTTCATAATAAAAAAGCTTATATCTAGTGCATTTAAAAAAACAAGAGAAATGTTCTCAAGATAAATAAACAAATTTTTCATAGTTTTATGGCAGTTACATGGTAGCTACACTATTGCCCAAATCAGAGGGATGTTCTCATCCTATTTAGATACAAAGTAAACATTAATTTAACATTCATTACATTCCAGTTACATTCAGTAGTCACCTTGCATTAGCAGAGTACTGAGTGAACTGAGATTCTTAGGTTGATATTTTGAGCTTGTTGTTTAGCTTTTGGATCAGTGTCCTCAGGTCATTGAGGAATTCCTTATATGGTTTGTGGCTTCCCTCACAATGGAAGTCCGCTGGTTTATTTTGTGTCTGAAAAGAGAACAAATTGTCAGTTTATTGTTCACCTTAGATATTCCCAGAATCGTTCCTGTAGCAGGGTAAGGAATACTCACGTCTACATGTGTGTTCTTCAGAATATCCTTTATTGTATCTATTGTCCTACTACAGACTACGAAATAATCCTCAGGACCGTCAACATCCTCGAAGCACTCTTCTCTAACTACTTTCAGCTCGGATGCGGCACAGTTCAGCATATGCTCGATGTGGTCATCCTGAGAGGCACAGAGAAAAAAAAATTAGAAGTCATTTCAGAATTGAGCATAAAAAATAGTTCTGCACCACAGCAAGCAGCTGAGACTTCTGCGCTTGATTATATATTGAAACATGAACGCTTTTTGGTACCAATCAGCCCATCCTCACTTATCACAGAATTGCAGAATACTTCTCTCTCTCTCTCTCTCTCTCTCGCTCTCTCCTGCTTTCTCTCCCTCTCCCTCTCTCTCTCTCTCTTTCTCTCTCTCTCTCTCTCTCTCTCTCGCTCTATCACACTCTCTCTCTCTTTCTGAGAATAGCTAAGAGAGCTCTGTTTTCTGGCTTGAGGTTTGGCATTTTCGTAGTAACCTCCTTCCTGTGTGACTGATCTGTCTATATTCGTAAGTCTGTTTTGCAGTCTTGTGTAAAAAATTCCTTATAGATGAAAAAAGAAAGAAAAATCAAACTAGTTTGTATCTACTTACTTGAACATCAGAGGTGATGTAGAATGTCGAATTAGCCGTCAGCTGTAAAGTAAGATGTAAAACATAAGTGTTTGGAAAACAATCAATTTAAAATGTTTTAAAGATGCAGGATTCAATAAAATAAAAATGTGATAGAAGTTAAAATGACTACTTTGATACTTACACAGCTGATATTGTTCAGGGTTGCAATCTGTGTTAGTGTCTCTTCTGACCTCTGTATTATTTTCTTTGGGTTCTTGGTGGGAGATGCTGATAGGCAGTGCAGAAAAGTCAGCGTCAGGGCGAGTATCCAAGGTAGAGAAGGCATGGTGTCAGTTCAATAGTTCCTCTGTGTTATCGTCAGTGTAAGAGGAGAGCTGTGTATAGATGAGTGATGTCTGTGCCTCATATTTATACTGCCTATTGTGGAAAATGAATGGGTGGGCAGAGGGACTTTAGATATTAGCAGATTCAATCAGCTGCTGATGTTTTTTTTTTCCTTTGATGACTCTTGGGATTTTTCTTTCTCCCTCCCGCCCTCCCCTCCTCCTCCGTGTGATGGTGAGAGCGAGTGAGGGAAAGAGAGAGTATGCAGTCCAGCTAGAGGATGACAGAAAAAAAACACCTTGCCTTTGCCTATGCTAGGTGATAGAAGATTCATTTTGCTGTGTTTACAGTGAAGGCAAGGTGAAAGTGGCACAGCAGTGTAGAGTGATCCCACTGGGGAAACAGGTTATGTGTTTGCCCAGTTTTTGTATCTTGACTTATAATGCTGTATTTCAAGCTTTTTAGTGCTTTCACTGGCCAGAACCAGTGAGATTATACCTTTTATAGCGAATTCTGTGTCAAAACATAATTGAAAATATATTTATTTGTTCTGCATAAAAAGATGATTGTAAGATTGCTTTTTTACATAAGCCTGGCACACATGTATTTGAATGTTTTATGAATTGTTTGTCAATGGTGTGTGTGTGTGTATGTGTGTGTGTTGGCTGGGGGGGGTGCCCGGTTAAGTATAATGTGTCAATGTGTCGTACATGAACACACCACAGCACACGGGTGTGAACAGCACAAAATTCTTTCTCTGATTTTAACCCCTTTAGCCCATTCACCAAGTGAAGCAGCGGGCAGCCATGAACACAGCGCCCGGGGAGCAGTGTGTGGGAATGGTACCCTGCTCAGAGGTACCTCTGTGGTGCCACTAGCTGTCCGGGAATTTGAACCCATCACCTTCTGATCACAGGGACAACTCCCTAACCACTTGTCCACCCGCTGCCCATCAACTGACCAAATTTACTTTCAGGGTTATTGGATGATTCATTTCTTACATTTCTGAAATTGGCTGTCAAGTACAGTAATCAAAACTAGCGCTCAAAAAACGAACAGGTCAGTATTTGATATTGATGCTTAAATTTTGAATCAAATTAACAGCATCTATACACTATAAAATGTTGCATTTTTGCATGAGTTCATTGTAAACTGAGTTCATTGTAAACTTACTATACACTTCTAATAGTACGTTACAAGGACAGGAATCACATTTGATAACTTTTTAAGTCAACGAGGGATGTATTTTAAAGTGATCTATTTAATTTTCTACAGTATATGTGCAGACTCTACATTTTTTTTAAATTGAAATGTGTGAAATTAATAACATTTGTGTAATTATTTATTCTTTTGATTTCCCTCAGGAAAATAGATAAGCTGTGTTAAAGGTTAATTTTACTCTATTTTTGCATGTAAGCTGATCAAAACACCTCCAGGGATGAGGGTTCGAATCCGGGTCCTGGCCTTGTGTGTGTGGAGTTTGCATGTTCTCCTCGTGGTGGCTTGGGTTTCCTCCGGGGTCTCCAGTTTCTCCCACAGTCCAAAAACACGCATGTTATGTGAATTTGGGATTCTATATCGACCTTAGGTGTGAGTTTGTGAGGGAATGGTATGTGTGTGTGTGTGCACCAGGCAGTGGGCTGGCACCTCACCCAGTGGGAGTCCCCGTTCTGCGCCCATAGACCTCAGGACAGGCTCCAGATCCCCACAACCCTAGTGAGGATTAAGCAGTTACAGAAAGTGAGTGAGTGAACTGATCATAAACAAATTTGTGAACAAGTAACAATAAAAAAATAAAGTCTACATGATAGATTATGACAAACATAATAAAAGTAAAATCATCTTAATAAACAAAACCAATAATTCCATGGTTCTGTTTCTGAGCCAGTTAATGATCTTGTCCCTAAAATCACTCAAGTTGTAAAATTAATATCTGAGATATGCTGTCAGTGAGAGATTGAAGCTGCATTTAGAGTTTTCAGAAAAAAAGGGGAGGAGGCCATGTCAGAAAATTTGTGCATGATGGGACATGTTTTCAACAATAGTGGTGCATGATGGGACATGTTTTCCCTCATAGTGTTATTAACTAAAGAATACATACCATATAAATATTATGTTAAGGGGTTCATTTAAGTGTTTTTTGTAAAAGTACACTTTTGTTCATGGGTGAACCATCTACAAGGTGGTTACCAATCAAAGTTGATAGATAAATCAAATGTGAATGAACTGAAATCAGAATCACACGGCCATCACAGTACTGAGAATGTGCATAATGACAAGTTTTTCCTAATGCATTCTAAATCGCCAAAAAATGAGTGAAACTGGTGACAGGACTGTGTGGGTACCAATGGGAAAAGTGTGTGTGTGTAAGACTCTATATGTCACAGTTAGTGAAATTCCCCTTTAAAACTGTATGTAAAACATCACAGTATGTTATCACCAAGTACTGTGTCTGCAGGCAAAATTGGCACCTTGTTTAAATAACAGTATTTAATCAATTTAGGTTTAGAAATGACTGAACATGCATGAGGCAAGAAAACAAGCCAGGTGTGCAAGTGTTAAGGCGTGTGTGTGTGTGATACAAATGGGGACTTCCCCTCTCTTGGGAAACCCAGCTTCTCTACTGACGCTGATCGATGACAGTTTGCAGCAGTGTGAGAGTGGAGTGAAATTAAAATGGAAAAATAAAAGGACCAGTACCACTCATTGAATGCTCGCCTACAAAGCCAAAATGGGTCCAGCTCTGTCATACCTGTCAGCACTTATCCGACCACAGGTCACACATCGCTCTCTTTCAGCATCAAGCCCAGCCTGACGTGACCAACCACTTCTTAAAGGTCGAAAATTGTGGAAATTGTGGAACAAACTTTCCCCTGACTGTCAGAACTGTTAAGACCCTCACTATAATCAAACTGTTACTGAAGACCCCCCCCCTCTTCACTGAGCATTTAGCATAACAACGTTTGTGTTGAACTAACTTAACACAAACTTAACACAGAATAAACTGGAAAAATGTATTCTGTTTGTGTGTGATTTTACAGGGCCCTGGTGGAGAACTAACTCCATCTCTGGAAGAATCTTAGTCCACTAGCAGCTCTTGACATGTTTTCTTGTGGACTACAAAGCACTCATGTATGTCACTCTGGATAAGAGCATCTGCCAAATGCTATAAAAGTGGTTCTATGTAGAGCTGGGCAATATGGCCTTTATTATAACTGTGATAAAATGTCGCGGTATGTCTGAGTATGCTTTTCTCAGCATATTGTGATCTCACCAGTACTTAAAGAACACTGACCAACTGCATATTTCATTTTCACAAAGAGCACTTAGTTACTCCTGTTTAATCTGATTTAGCACTGTGCTGCGTGTGAACTTAAGAAGTGTCAAAAAACATTTGTTTCATTCAAGTGTTCTTGAAGTATTTATTAATACATTTTTCTATGTGATATATATGTTGCCCACCCCTGATTCCATGGTAATATATGAATACCTTTCTCATGTAGGAGACACTTTTGAGACAGGTTTGTTAGCTTGCTGTTTGTCTTCTTTATTATTATTCTTTTTTTATTATTGTGATTATTATTATTATTTCTATTACTGAAGTGAATAACATTGATTATCTAATAACAGTGGCACCTGTTGGGGGGTGGGATGTATTAGGAAACAAATGGACAATCAGTTCTTGAAGTTGATGTGTTGGAAGCATGGAAAATCTGCGTGACACTGACAAGAACCAGATTGTAATGGCTAGACATCTTGGTCTAAACATCTCCAAAACAGCAAGTCTTGTTGGGTGAGGTGATTGCTACCTACTAAAAGTAAATCAGTTAAAGACCACAGGTGAACCAATGACAGGAAGCTGAAGGCTCACTAATGTTTGGTGTCTGATCTCACAGAAGAGCTGCTTTAGCACAAAAACTGGGTTTATTATTATTGATAGGCAGTAAACTGCTGGTGGGTTTGAATCCCAGGACTGCCAGTGGCACCACTGAGGTACTCTTGAGCAAGGTACCTTCCTCACACACTGCTACACGGGCACTGCACTCCTGGCTACCTGCTGATTGACTCGGGTTAATGGGTTAAATGCAGAAAAGAAATTTGTGATGTACACACTGTGTGCTGTGCTTTGGTGTATTCACGTATGACAAATGGACACTTTACACTATTACACTTTATAAACAAATATTCTCATTGTGGAATCCATTTGTTAATATTAGTTAGCCGTTCTTGTCAAATGAAATTGTTGTATGAAAGTTGTATGCAAACTTATCTGGCAAACATTGATAAACCTCCCCTTGGGACTTACACATAACACATAACATAGAATAACACAGTAGTATCTACCTGCTGTTCACTGGTCTATGACAAATATCAGAATTGGTTGTAAGGGGCTTTGTGAAAATTCATTATGAATTTTATTACGCAGAAAAGATGTTTTCCTGTTTGTTTCGTTACAGGAGAAAATCAGCATGCTTTGAGTTACCTGTAAACAGCTGTAAGAGAGACGTCACGAGTGGTTTGGGTGTAAATGGGACATCCTGCTGCAGCTTTGGATTTTACTCTGAGTCAGATCAACCACTGGACATGATGTTTTGGGGTACATTTTTCTGACCACTGAATGCTCATTTTGATAGTTAGAAGGATCTTTATGGAGAATGTGAAAGGACTCTGGGCTGTTTGAAAATGTCAAAGATAATCTTGCCTGCTGTCCTGGCTTTTGGCTTTATATATATCTGCTTTTCAGTTACATCAGGAAGCATTGCAGTTGACCTGAGCATGAGAGGTTACATTGCAGTGTGTCTTGTGGTTAGAAATAGTGTAAATATTATCAGTGTAGTAATGATGTGCTTATTTGTCAAATCAGTATGTGTTTCATAGATTAGATCCTAACTCAGTCTGCTCTTTAATGGTCATATATATTTACGCAGAAAATAGAGACCTAGTGAAAGTGGGCAGACTGGTAGGGAAAGCCCTCTGGCAGCCTTGGGAAGAGTGGGTGTCTGAATCACAAGTGTCATTCTAGGCCTAATGGTGTCAACGGACCACTGTTGTCACGGAAAAACATGTAAGAGCTCTCCAGGGTTTCTGTATGTGGTTATCTCTAGCCATCTATTCTTGGTGTCACAGTTAGGGCGCTAAGTATAGCAGTCTTACTAAGACACATCCTAGCACATTCATTTTTAAGGACAAATGCATATGTATGCGTCATCATGTGTTTTGTTTAGCTATATATTTATTCCTAACTTCATTTAACCGTTTCAGTCTGAAGTTAGTCCTGCATTTGGCTTTTCCTTTTTTAGCACACTGCATTTCTTATTTCTTTGTCTTCACAAAGTAGCTAAGCCCATCCCTTGAAAATACATTATATCCTTAATAATCTTTGTGTGATAACAGAAAAACGAATGTTTGCAGCCATCTTGTACAAATTCTACCTGTGAAGTAGTAGTACCTGCATTACATCCTTTATCTTCTAAGCCACCATTTCCTCTATTCATTTTAGTTGTGGTTTGATTGGTATGCATCACTGCACAGTCAGAAAATAGCTTTCCAGTATTATTGGAATCAATAGTAAAGTTGAGCCAAAATTCTCATCTCAAGTATTGGTATTCTACTACTTTCTTTTGTGTTCTGTGATTAAAAATGTAATGGAGATATATTCCATTTGTCACTCTCAAGAATGCTTGATTTAATGCATTTCGAGTGGGGGAAATGTTTATTCAGATCATTAACAAGCTCCTCCCGTGTAGTTCTGGGCTGATCCCTCACCTTTCTCATCATCGTCCTCACACCATGAGGCAAGATACTGCATGGAGCTCCAGACTGAGGGCAATTGATGGTCATTTTATATTTCTTTCATTTCTGAATAATTGCACCAACTGTTGGCACCTTCTCACCAGGCTTCTTGCTGATGGTCTTGTAACCCATTCCAGCCTCGTGCAGGTCTACAATCTTGTCCCTGATGTCCTTTGACAGCTCTTTGGTCCTGCCCATAGTGGACGGTTTGGAATGGAATGGAATTGGAATGTTTTTTTCTTTTGGTTGATATTCTGTTTCTCTCTTTAAATATGAAACAACCTCACAAATTAGAGATTGTTTATTTTTTGTCAGTCAGCAAACTTACAAATTCAGAAGAGGATCAAATAATTATTTCACCCACTCAATTATAGTGGCAAGAAAAATATGTGACCCTTTTGGAATTTCATGGTTTTCTGCATTAATTTGTCATAAAATGTGATCTGATCTTCATCTAATTCTAGGGTATTGACAAATATACTGTGTCTAAAACAATAACCCTGGGAATTCCTGATCTTTCATGTCTTTATTGAGAACAACCATAAAAACTCATTGTAGTAGTGAAAAACGTATGTGAACCCTTGAGTTAAATACCTCAAAAAAGCCAGTTGGAGTTAGGTGTTAGCATACCTGGAGTCTTGATTAAGAAAATTACTTTGGAGGTGTGGACTGGAGCTACTCTGACTGTTAAAAACCACCCCAACTTTTGGAGTTTCCACCGCACAAGAAGAACATGCTTATGTAAGCCATGTCTCACCAAAGAGAGTTTTCAGAGGATCTATGATCAAGAATTGTTGATTTACATGAAGCTGGAAACGGTTACAAAGTGATTTATAAGACTTTAGAAATTCACCAGGCAAACGATCTACAAATGGAGACACTATGAGACTGTGACTACTCCACCAAGAAATGGGCACACAGTCAGAATGACCTCAAGAGCACAACAGACACTTATCAATGAGGAAAAGAAACAACTCTGAGTGACAGGCAAAGTTTTGAAGGCATTATTGGAACTGGCTAACATCTGTGTTCATGAGTCTACAGTAAGTAAAACATTGAACAAGCAGGGTATCTATGCCAGGTCACCACGAAGGAAACTACTGCTGACTAATAAGAACATTGCTGCACACCTAAAGTTTGCGAAAGAGTACATCAACACTTCACAGCGGTATTTGCTAAATGTCTTGTGGACTGATGAAACTAAGATTGAACTATTTGGAAACAACATGATTTGGGCCTGCTTTGCTGCATCATGGCCTGGACAGCTTACAATCATTGAGGGGAACATGCATTCCTAAGTGTATCAAAAAATTCTTCAGGATAATGTGAGAATGTTCGTCCGCTGAAACTTAATGACCCAAAACACAGAACCAAGTCCACAACAGAATGGCTTCAGAATCTGCCTTTTGGAGTGGCCAAATCAGAGCCCAGACCTCACCACAACAGAGATGCTATGGAATGAAGAGAGCCATACACATGAGACGTCCAAAGAATATGACAGAGCTAAAGCAGTTCTGTCAGGAAGAATGGGCTAAAATTCCTCCTGAACGATATGCAGGTCTGATCCACAGCTACAGGAAGTGCCTGGTTGAGGTTACTGGGGTCAACCAGTTATGAATTCCAAAGCTTTTTCCCAGTTTTTTATAGTTATCCTCAATAAAGTCATGAAAGATCAGAAGTTTTTGTGTTACTATTTTAGTCAGATTATATTTGTCAATACTCTTGACTTAGATGAAGGTCAGATCACATTTTATGACAAATTAATGCAGAAATTCCAAAATTCACATACTTTTTCTTGCAACTGTATATACAGTAAACCCCCAACACTTCCAAGGGTTACGTTCCAAGAGCACCCGTGAATAGTGAAAAATATGTGATGTGGTAAAAAAAAAAAAAAGCCTATTTTAATAGTGTAAACCCTAAATACGCCCCCAAAACACTTTAACTTCATTTTAAACTCAGCTTAATACATTACCCTTAAAGAAAATGTAAAGGTAAACCCGAATTCATACTGTACAGTTTACACTGAACTGCTGGCTCCCGCGGTGCTAGAATGTAATAGACTGTACTGTAATTCAAATAACGTTCTCGCAATG
Source organism: Alestes dentex (assembly GCA_037576975.1). NCBI lineage: Eukaryota > Metazoa > Chordata > Actinopteri > Characiformes > Alestidae > Alestes > Alestes dentex. The sequence goes on from JBBIGA010073643.1 coordinate 28,107, forward strand.
GCTACTTTCTTACCTCCTGCCTCTGAGTACAGGTGACTGTGACGTCTGGGCCTCGTCCGCCATGCTCCCTCGTCCTCGTGCGGGTTGTTTGTGTTTGGTCGCAGCGGAGGCTCATTCTGTTCAGGTTTGTCTGACTGCGTTGCTAATCGCTGTGACTAAACCTAAAACTTGTGGGATCTTTAAGCAAAAGGAAGTTTTCACTTTCTCTGCAAACATATTTCTTAAAATGTTACGGTAGTTTTTTTTAAAGAATTTAACAATCTAGAAAAAATCAAATATAAAATGTTTTATGTGCATAGGTGTGGTCACCTTTTCAGTCAGTATTTAGTTAGACCCACTTTGGCTTCAAATATTTCTTATAGCCTGCCTATAGGGTTTTTCTCATCATGATTTAGGAATTTATTTTTACACTGTTCCTTAAGAACGGTTCTAGCTCAGGTTGTCTTGCATGCACAGGATGTTTAAAATCGCAGACTGTCAGTTACGTTCAAGTCTGGGGACGGTGAAGGCTACATCAAAACCTTAATCTTTTGATTCTGGTTGCTTTTTGTTGCTTTTAATGCATGCTTTGGATTATTGTCTTGTAATGTGCAGCCTCTTTATTGACGATTTACGCTTTCCTGCCTTGTACCACTGGCTGCTAGAAAACCTCAAATCATAACAGATCCACCATCCTCTTTCCTAACAGCGGGCAAAGTGTTCTTTAATTGAAATGTTTCTCTTGTCTTGTGTTGCATTCTTATGTTTACATTCATGACATTTCACTGACCCTCTTAACCAGAGCTATGTTTAGTAGTGCTTTTTGGTCTGTTTGTATCTGTGTATCTCTTATAAAATTACAGACCTAGACAGTGTATTTTAAATTCCGAACCTTTGTCACTGCTTCGTTTCAATCTCACAGTTTGTTTATTCTTAGGTCTGTGGTTACTCTCTGACACTTTCTACACAGTCTTCTGTGTCTTCTCCTGCTTTGCTCCCTGCATGGTATTATCTATGTAATGTATATAGACTAATCTAGATGCTACATTAGATGCTAGATGCTACGTTCAAAAACATGAGGGAGAGAAGTAAATGCTGCCCTTAGCAAAGCTAGTTATGGAGGCATGTGTTGCGCAATATGAGTCTCACATCAGAAAGTTTGTGAATATTTATCACAAATCTCCCTTGTACTAGAAAGCAGTCCAGCATCATATCAGACTAATCTTAAACACTGAATGAATGTACACACACTCAGAGGACAGTCACACTACTTCGTCAACTGCTCTGATAGCCTGATTAAGTTTGATGATTAATCTAAATGTTACGTAGTTGGGAGTCCACTTTCATCAGCTCTGAAAATCTGTCAGCCAGTGAGGAAATTGCTTTGCTTAGGGTTGGGTGGTGGCCAGAATAAAGCGGGATAAAGTCAGTTGACATTAAAAACCCTTTGAAGGTTTTCATGTGAAGAGGTCAGAACATTTTGATAGTCTCCCTGAGGCCACAAAGACAGCACTGTTGTTGAAATTTTCCCTTGCCTAATGTAACCAAAAAAGATGGCTACATACCTGGGTCAACACCCCTGAACCGTGGAATAAGTATGGCTCATGTTATAAACAAGCTACCCTTTCACCTTCAGGGGAAATGTATGACAGTAGGCCTTAGATGAAAAGAAAAACTCTGTCTGATCTTTACCTCTTTCATCATGTAAGCGTTTGTTGCACAAGGGGCTAAAACTAAAAAAGACCATTCCTTCATCATAAATATTTCTTCCACTAACCCTAGAAGAGAAAAGACAGCCAAAGAACATGAGGTTAGTGTGTCCTGAAACAAAGTAGTACTTGAAGTTCAAATTGCTCTGGAAATGAATCTGACATTGATGGGGAGAGGCGTGTCAGTTTTGGGCTTCGTAGACAAACTTTAGGATTTTGAATCTGATGAGTAGCTACAGTAAGCCAGTGAATGGAGCACATCAGTGGAGTGATTTGAGTCAACTTAGGTAGATCCCTTTGCAGTAGTCAAGATCTGAGATAACACGAAAATAACCTAAGTGGCCTCAGTTTGGCAAGAATAGTGACTGGTCATCCAGAGTTACACCAAGGCTTTGTGTATCTTTTGACAAAATGACCAAGGAATTCTCAATGAGATGCTTAGATTCAAGATTCAACAGGTTCAAGATCTTTTACTTGTCACATACAGTTATACAAGTACAACATGCAGTGAAATGTAACCCAAACCACACCTAAGACTGTGCAAATAAGATAGATATGGCAGCAGATATAATAGACAATATAATAACAAATAAATTAAAAGTAAAATAATAAAAAAAAAATTCTGTGTAAGGTAGACATAATATTGTGCAAAATAGACATTTAAATTACTATACATGTGCAATCGTATTTATAAGCATGGTAGAGTGCATGGTGCCATATTTTGGTGATTAGGGCACATAAACAGATGGGTATAAATATGTAATATGGAATATACAATATATACATGTATTTATACACACATATACACACACACATGTACACATATATATACTATATATATATATATATATATGTGTGTGTGTGTGTGTGTGTATATGTGTATGTATAAATACATGTATATATTATATATTATGTATGTA
>JBBIGA010073644.1:0-11918 GCA_037576975.1 Alestes dentex
TCTCTCTCTCTCTCTCTCTCTCTCTCTCTCTCTCTCTCTCTCTCTCTCTCTCTCTCTCTCTCTCTCTCTCCCCTTTTCCCTGTCTGTCTCTCTCTGATAATTCTGCCTCTGATCTGTTTTTCACTTCGGGCACCATTTAGGCCAGGTTGTTATCATGAATGTTCAAACGTTATAAGGGACAAAAAAGTGTCCATGATGACTGACATGATCTTCCAGGCTGGTTTGCTTTGAATAGGACACTTCAAACCAAAGCACAGAGTGACACCATTAAATTCAGAACATCTAAAAGACATTTTTCACAAAGGAAAAGTACAAATGTGCTATTTTCATGTTAAAATTATGCTTCTGGGCCAGTCTGAGTGGTCAGACCCTCCCAGAGGGAACAGATCAAACAAAAGCCTAAAGTAGTGTGGCATGCTGATCTGAACATGGAACTGATACTGTGAAAAGAAAAACAGTTTTTTAACACTTATCATATAAATTTGATGTTTGAAGATACAAAAGATGCTCTTAAGCAGCTTCCATCTTAAATAGACACAGCATTTGTTATCTATGAGTGCTTACCAACTAAATATTGTCAAAGAAATAGAGCTTAAAAATAGTACGGCTGTAGCACCCAAGACATGTCTTCATTTTGGCCATTGGTTTTGAACATGAGTAACATTTCTCCATGGTGCCCCACCTTGTCAACATCTTGTTTTTGAATCAAATGTCTTTGGACTCTTCTTTGGAATCGGCCTTGACTTAGACTCATCTTTACACTCTGTCTTGACTTGGACTCTATCATCTTTGCACTGTCTTGACTTAGACTCTATCATCTTTACTCTCTGTCTTGACTTGGACTGGATCATCTTTACACTCTGTCTTGACTTGGACTCTATCATCTTTACACTCTCTCTTGACTTGGACTGGATCATCTTTACACTCTGTCTTGACTTGGACTCGATCATCTTTACACTTTGTCTTGACTTAGACTCTATCATCTTTACTCTCTGTCTTGACTTGGACTGGATCATCTTTACACTCTGTCTTGACTAGGACTGGATCATCTTTACACTCTGTCTTGACTTAGACTGGATCATCTTTACACTCTGTCTTGACTTGGACTCTATCATCTTTACACTCTGCCTTGACTTGGACTCTATCATCTTTGCACTGTCTTGACTTAGACTCTATCATCTTTGCACTGTCTTGACTTAGACTCTATCATCTTTACTCTCTGTCTTGACTTGGACTGGATCATCTTTACACTCTGTCTTGACTTGGACTCAATCATCTTTGCACTCTGTCTTGACTTGAACTGGATCATCTTTACACTCTGTCTTGACTTAGACTCGATCATCTTTACACTCTGTCTTGACTTGGACTGGATCATCTTTACACTCTGTCTTGACTTGGACTCTATCATCTTTACACTCTGTCTTGACTTAGACTCTGTCATCTTTACACTCAATCTTGACTTCGACTCTATCATCTTTACACTCTGTCTTGACTTAGAATTGATCATCTTTACACTCTGTCTTGACTTAGACTCAATCATCTTTACACTCTGTCTTGACTTAGAATTGATCATCTTTACACTCTGTCTTGACTTGGACTCAATCATCTTTGCACTCTCTCTTGACTTGAACTGGATCATCTTTACACTCTGTCTTGACTTAGACTCGATCATCTTTACACTGTGTCTTGACTTGGACTGGATCATCTTTACACTCTGTATTGACTTGGACTCTATCATCTTTACACTCTGTCTTGACGAAGAGCTCATTATGCTCACCTAAGCTAAGCAGCTCTTGCCCACCATAAAGAGTCATATGTGGATATAGATGAATTCAGGTGACTCTGGCTCAGCAAAAAAAGAGGGTTCAGAGCTTCAAACTGTTCTGTAAAGACGTCCCTGGCTCTGTAGAGTCTTAGACCCGACTGCCTTTTCTTTTTTCCTTTTAGCGTAAACAAGTAGCCTACGGGGAGTCGATGCTGTCACGGCACAAATTATTTCAGACCTGGGAAAAGGTGGCAAATAGACGGGGGTGGGTTGGTGCGGCGAGGAGGAGAAATGAGGGAGGTTATCTCAGCAGTCTGTGGCCCAATCCAATTGAAAAGAAAAATAAGAAATCCCTCTGCATGGCTGCAAGAGCGCAACGGTCCCATAATGGCCACATCATGAACTTTTTCATGTGAATGCGGAGCACGAGTTCTGAGATTTCAGGTAAAATGCTTCCTCTGCAAGTTCTACCAAGATTCCTGATAAAGGAAACTGGAGTGTTTCTTCTAGCGAGAGATACTGAGGGGTGTGTTTTTGTGTTGCTTATGGTCCTCCATGGCAATTTAATACAGGTAGCCTTGACAACTCTATGACCTCTCGTAGATTATGTGCATTTTTATATGTGAGTAAATGTGGGAATACGATGAATTCAACGAGTTCCAGTGAATTCAGCGAAGTGTCTGTTCTTAGCTTAATTCAGCCAGAGGGGTGAAGTGAACATGACCATTTCTTGCAAAACAATCTCCAAGACTCTATGGGTTAACCCTAACCCTAACCCTAACCTTAACCCTAACCCTAACCCTAACCCTAACCTTAACCCTAACCCTAACCCTAGCCCTAACCCTAACCCTAATCCTAATCCTAACCCTAATCCTAATCCTAACCCTAACTCTAACCCTAACAGTCACCAGTTAGCGCTGATACTGGTGGTGTTACGCAGTGCGCATTAAAATACAGGGTAGTGAAACGTTGTCCTAGCACGAAAAAAAGCGTGATCACAGCACGTTTTTGAAAAGATTTTATGTTGTGATGGTTGCACGAAAAGTCGTGAGATCGGGTTTAGACTGACCCTGTAAAATAAGGCTTGATAGGCTTGATCCGTGGTTTCTAAACGCACCAGGTGCCTCAATCTCATAACATTAGGCTGTCGTCCATCTCTGGCAGGAGTGCAACTATCACCCTACCTATTCTGATGGTTTCGCTCATACAAAACAATAGCAAAACACATCAACAGGAACTCTGGATTTTAGAGTGAAAATGACCAAAATGTGGCATGCCTAGAAGAAAGAGAGACGAAGACAGGCAAAGACACAGCGTGGTTTTCTGTGAAATCTTTGAAAAGACTTGTGATATGGTGTTGAATAGCAGAGCATTTGAGAACGACTCGCTAGGAATGTTTTCTAAAGGGCTGAGAATCCGTGAGTGTGTGATGTGAGGAATGTAAAGATCTGAATGAAATGCGTTTTATTATGGAAATTAAAGTACAGAGCCTGGGAGTCTCTGTGCAAGGCTCAGCTATCCCGGATTCATTACGGCTACGCCTTGTTTCTGGAAGGGAAGTGTAGAATGACATCGAGCCAACCTGATATTCGAAACCCAACAGAAATGTGTGACGAATACACAGTTATTTACTTCGAATGAGACACTACTCAAGACCGGAGAAGCCTGCGCGCACTCAGTGTCCTTAAGGTGCTTTCAGGCTTCCCCATTTGCATCTAATTCAATTTCACAGCTATATTGGGAGGCTTATTGTGCCGCGAAGAAAACAGTGTGGCTGTTGTGCTGAAGGTGTGAGATCTTGGCCTCGGAGGGAACAAAGCAGTGAGCCATGAACATGTTCCTAGCAGAGAAATGCCAAAATCTGTGTGCCCACCCAGACAAAACAAGGACACAGCCTCGTCTGAGATCCTACAATTCCTTCAGCTGCCGTAGAGAACCTTCTGCTCTTCAATCAGATTTCCTGCTGACCTTCTCCTGACCCACAGGTCAGTGGCAGGGCTGGAAGGGAATGGCTTCTCTTTGTTGGGAGCTAATTTCCAGTGAAAGCTGAAGATTCCGCCCTATTTACAAAGCTTAGACAGATTTTAGTAGGGAATGCACAATATGGACAGATTGACCTGGATCAGGTTTGCTGGAGGCAGAGAATACCTGGAACTGTGCAGGGCAGCGGGGCCCCAGGACTGGTACAGAAATGTACATGAGGGTCTCCAGGATTGGAACTACTGAAGAAAAGCACATGAGCAGATATTTGCTTTCCCTTGAAATTGGCATTGGATTCCTCTGGTGGTGAACCTCTATTATAGCTAGGGCTTAAAACGACCCCTTAAATGATAACGCTAATTTTTACTAGTGCTCCAATGGGATTCTAGCAGTATTTTAGCCCAGAGCTCCTTGCTTTACACATTTTTGCTGATTTTAGATTAAACACAGATATCTGGAGCTTATTTAAGACCTTCCACGTCAGGTGGTCTAACACCTACTGGTTAGACCACCTGACACACACACACTGGTTACACCATCTGACACACACTCACTGGTGAGACTCCTGATCGTATTCACAGTCAGCGACATATCTAGAACTTCCTAATGTGAAAGAAGTCTAACAAGTTGGGAATCAGAACATAATTGGTTGATTCCTCTTCCCATGTTGGCGATTAATCAATCCAGTATCTAGCCAATGGGAGAGCCTGCTTAGCTACATCTATGTTTACACCAAAGAGAATAAAGTGGAGTCTTTCTGTTGGGCATTTTAACCCCTGCGTCCACTGGAATGGACATGACATGTTTTTTAGTCTAAACCAATAAATGTGCCTGATTTCTCAATTTAAATACTGCCAGGTCACTGATTGGTCCCTAATTATCCAATCACAATGAAATTAAGACTAGTTGCTTGATCAGAGGGAGCTTCAATCATCAGACAAGACAAGCATGACTCAGCAGCTGGTTAAAAAGAGGACTAAGCACCTTTTTAACCTCATAAATACTAACTTATGTTCATGGTAGCCTAATCAGTTTGCAAGTAACGCAATTTCTACTTCATGAAAGTTTTATGTCCATCACATGGACATCAGTTGTGAAAAGACATTAGCAGACGTTTGATTATTTAGTGTCAGTATGCCGGATTACTACCAGAGGCCATTCTCTACCATAGTCGACACTTTCTTTCAGAATCCTCCCATCAATGTGGCACGTACTTTGAGGCCATAGGAGTACTTCAAACAGTATATGCCAGATGAGATCTTTGATTTGATGACACAACACCAACATTTACGCCATTCAAAGTGGCACACTAGGGTTCAAAAACACTGCTACAGGAGAAATCAGATCTCTAGTTGGTCTCCACCAAGCTATGGGAGTGATGACATTACCAAGAGTGTGCATGTACTGGGAAGGAGGAATGGACATCAGTATTTCATTTGCATTTGGTCAACAATTTGGAAAAGCCAGCCGAAAACCTTGATGGGTTCTTCAAAGTGCAGCCACTCTACAATGCCATTACAAAGAGGCCACCAGACGCAAGAGGCTACACTGTGCAGGAAAACCACACATCTTTTGCGACAAATGCCCCATTTTACAAATGCCACCTATGCTTTGTGCCTCATTGTAACTGCTACAAAGCAGCTCATTCGGAAAGGAATAAATACATCACATGCAACCACAGACCTCCGCACACACTCACACATTCAAACATACAGACGTTCAGTTCAGAAGTTCACATGCAGACAGACATACACGTACAGTTCAAATGTTCAGTTCATGTATGATAAATTTGTTTCATGATTACTATATTAAAATGTGGCTATTAATTCTGAAATTTATACGGTATTTTACGTTCATTGAGTCGTGGTGTCCATTGTAATGGACATTAGAAAAAATATATAAAAAATAGTAAGCAGAATAAAATCCTGTCTGAAGGGGTTACCTTCAACCAAAACCTCTGCATTTGTCGCAGCAGGACCTATGGCAGCCATGGTATGTAATGTTTGTTTGTACAATACCTTTTGTTGAATGTTAATTCAGTTGTGGTGCCAGGGAGTGAAGCAACTGAGAGTGAGAGACAGAAAAACAACTCCGCTTGAAAAGAGCTGGAGAGACAGTTAAAGTCAGAGAAACTTTTATGGGTTTTTTTTCCTGTCCCGCACAGTCAGCAGAAGTCTGGCCTTGGATGAAAAATACATTATCCTTTGTGCAAGATATGGCACAACTCAGACCTCATCAATGCATGTCTTTTTTCACTCTTCTTTCAGGCCTTCCTTTCCTGCTGGCTGCCTCTCCACAGCTCCCAGCGCCGAACCTGCGAAGCGTGCCTTCCCCACTGGAAGAGCTGCTGAAGAATCCCTCCGAGAGCCAACCGGGCGAACCCAGGCAGTTAATGGCATTAGCCAAAGGCATAAAGAACGTCTGCAGGACGGGTCTGGCAGACTCCTGACAAATCCTGTCCATCAGGCCTTCTTAACTGAACCGCTGCCCTTCCCTCGGTTGCTATTGCTTTATTTGATAAGCTTTCCGGTTTATACTATTGAGTTCTAACTATATTGTGAAGCAATCAGCACTAGCTAGTAAATACCCATGCTGTGTAAGTAAAAACGTCCTACACTGTAAATAAAGATCCCACCAGACATGTTTGGTAAAAATTCTCACACAGCGTGAAGCAGTTCTGCATTCAACTAGAGCTCTTAGCTTGGAATTTCTGACCATAAACTACAAAATTCAAAAACTCAACAAGCAGTTCGCACTCGAGGAGTGCAGATGGTGTTCTCAACTTCGAGTTTAGCGCATGGTATGATAGTTGTTGAATAGGGAGATTGTTTCAGAGTTTCCATCTGTGACAGGAGTTTTGGTGTTTGTATTTGTTGAACGGGGGATGTGTCTGAGTCTGGATTTTCTGAAGGCAGGTTGTTTTGAAGGTTCTATTTGTTGATGGGAGGAATGTGTCAGAGTTTTGATTGTTGATGGGTCTGTTTCAGAGTCTGGGTTTGTTGAAGGGGGGATGTGTCGTAGTTTTGATTTGTTAATGGGGGGCTGTTATGGAGGCTCTATTTGTTGATGGGAGGAAGCTGTCAGAGTTTTGATTGTTGATGGGTCTGTTTCAGAGTTTGGATTTGTTAAAGGCGGTTGTTTTGGGTGCTTGGTTTGTTGACGGGAGTGTTTTGGAGTTTTGCTTTGCTAAGACTGGCGTGTTAGGGAGTTATAACTTGTTGATGTGGGTTGTTTGGACATTTCGATGGGGAGCATTTCAGAGTTTCAGTTTGTCTGATGGGAGAGAGGTAATCTTGAAATTTTGACTTGTCGACGGGGGACATTTTGTTTTGCATAGGGGGGTGGTTTCAGAGTTCCGATTATCGACAGAGTTCCAATTATTGACTTAATTATATTTGAGATCTGTGGCAATTCATAAAACAGTCAGGGCTATAACTCGGATTCCCAGGCCGAACAACGCCCCTGAGTAGACCGTTACAGTTAATGTTATCACTTGTATGTTACTGTACTCTCTATTAGTGTCGTCTTTGTGGCTCTAATGTGCAAAAGTCAAACATGTGATAATTCTGAGCTCCTACTTCCCACGACCAAATAAAGTCTTGGAGTTGCAGAAATAGTTCTCCCCTGTTGTTCTGCATAAGGGAAAGAGACCACCCCTGGACTGCCGGAGGACAAAGTTACACTGAGGTTCGTGCAGCTTAATGTGCCAGCCTGCAAACAGAGACATTTAAAGCAGGTCATTAAATAATAATAAGAAAAGAGCTGGAAAGAGCTGAAGTTTTGCTATGGTCCTAGTTACAGTAACCCGGACACTGTATTTAGGGGACGCCTATAGGAAAAGTGTCAGACCCAAACAGGAAAGAGAAAAGAGAGCAAGACTTAAGGTCACTCATATACTGTGGCTTCCACTATTAGCTCTAACAGGCCTTTATGTTCTTTAATTCAGTCCTTTTGCTTTAATGGTAAAGAAACAAGCAAGCACTCGTCTCCCGTGTACCCCCCCCCCCTCCTTCAAACCGCGGGAGCCAGGATCACCATCTACAGCCAGTGAAGAAAAGAGAGTGGAAGTTAGACATGAGTAGCGGACTGCTGATGGCTCCTCTTGCACCCAGAAGACCATTTTCTTCCATTAACTTCATGCCTGCTTCTTCACACTCTCAGAGAGTGTTGTGGAGATAAATTAATAAATATACACACACACACATCTTCATACTTGGATGAGCGGTAGGCAGATGTAAGTGTGTACTGCCGCTATGAAACCAAACCCCTTACAATGACCTTAATTTAGCAGAAATAAGGGAAAAGGTGCACAGATTAAGGCTGATTAAGGAGTAAAACTACTGAATTCTCCCCCAGAACCTCCTGAACTAACGCCTTAAATTTAAGATCAAGGGGTTTCACACTCAGGCCTTAAATCTAATTCTTAGGTAAAATGAAGGGGTCGGTTTCACAAATGAACAGCCACTTAATTCAAATGAAAGGGTTTGGTGTACTTTCAGGGGTAAATTATTTACCCCTGAAAGTTATATGGACAAAAGTAATGGGACGCCTGCCCATTTCACCCAAAGAGTATTTAATAACACTGCATTCAGAGACAGAGACTTTCATATGGAGTTGGTCTCCTTTGCAGCTACTATAATGCTCTGGACTCTGAGGGGAACTTGTTTTTCTATAATAAACTAGATCAAATGTGAATGCCCTGCAGTGGCAAATCCGGTACCGGACTGAGATACACTGGAACATCAAAACCTGATAGAACTTCAGTACCATCACAGTACAGTTTAGAGACAGAACGGATCCTGCAGACCTGTGGAAGAGTGCATTTGGTTGACCTCTGGCCTGCTTAAAACACTGTTTGAGTTTGTTAGGATGGTTGCAGTCTAGAGTGTCCAGATGTCCCTGATTTCTCAGGGGACAGCTCCCCTTTTTGGTGGCCTGTCCCCAGCTGGATCCATCCCCAGAAAGGTCCCCGATTTTACCTATGCCATAAAAAAACGACCGTAAAGAAAGACTGGGCGGCAGGGCGAGCAGGCAGATGTTTCACACTGTGCTTGTTTTGGATACTCGAAACTAGAAAGTGTCAAGAGAATCCACAACTTCACCACAAATGTCTTTTCCAGGCAGGATGTCACTCAAGGTCAGACTCAGGGATGGGTTTACAGGACAGGAGCCACAGCTCCGGGTGATGGGGAGTTGAACTGTAGGCCTGTGATCTACTGGGATGTATCTCACAGGCCATCTGCAAATATAGTACATCATTTTTACCTGAGTATATTTACCATGCTACTGGTTTTGCAGGTTTCGAGGAGTAATGTGGGCCACCTCTGTGACCTGTTTTCCAAACTGTAGATGGGGCTCATGACTCGGCCTGGAAAAAAAATGTTTTTATGGCTTTAATCCCTGTAGGGAGACGGGAGAGGAAGAAAATTAGAAGTCAGAAGAAAAATGAAGGAGGGAAGGTCAAGAAGAGATTACAGAGCCCAACATTGTGTGTATTATTTCTTTATTGAGGGTTCCACCATTTCACCTGTTTCTGAGAAACCCCAGCTTTATCAGCCAGGTTTCACCATCGTTTATTACCGTCCAACAGTTACTGGGGACAAAATTCTTGAAACTACTGCCCCCTTTATTATTCCATGGGTAAAAACGCAGAATATTTTAAACCCTCACTGGGGAGGGGGTTTACCTGTTTCTACCTGTCGCTCCGTACGTTTTTTACTCATGTTCCAGCGTTCTCCGCTAAAATCTGACAGTCCGTTACTCTGTGTTGTAAACTGTTGTTGTATCCACTCCGGTTGCACCACCTGACAGCAGAGCAGCCAAACGTCTCCTTATTTGGTGTCACTCGTTTGACTTTGACTCGTTCAGCAGGATGATTTTGATTTGACTCGTTCGACAGTTTGTTGCACAACAGCACAATCTGTGGTTGATTTGGGTACAGTGCTGTGGTAGTTATGAATGAATACGGTGGGAGAGGAGATGCTCAGTAAAGTGAGTAATGAAAACAACAGCTTGACAATGTGTTTTGCCGATGTTGCTTTGATGGGCTCAATAGTTGTTAAAAATGTAAATAGTTGTTAATAGTCTGTGTTTTTTCATCCATCCGTTGGTGCATGAGCTTTTTGGATACAGCCTGAGTTTAGTGTGATTTAGGAATTAGATCAAATTCATTCATTCACTCATTTTCTGTAACTGCTTTATCCTTACTAGGGTCGCGGGAACCCGGAGCCTCTCTCGGGGTCAACGGGTGCGGGGCAGGGACTCACCGTGGGCGGGGCGCCAGCACACCGCAGTTATGGATCAAATGTCTGACGTAGAACATTTAGAATTAAAAATTTTTAATTTAAAAACTCTGAGAGTAAGGATGGCAGCGTATCAGCTATAATCTTGAATCAACATTATCTTGCAGTGTTACATCCACACTTAGAACACAACCTTTGTGACAAATCATACATATTGTATATAATACATGACATAACTGTGGATATGCCAAAATAAAATATAGTGTTTTATCTCTATGTCTGTATTTTGCTTGAAGAGTATTTCTTTAAATAGACCTGTCCTGTGAAAGGAAACTGAACACCCAGGTTGCCCAGGAAGACACACTGAATGGTTAGAGGCTATCCTGGGGTAGAGTATCCCAAGCTAAAGAACTGGACCTCAGGTTTCATGACCATAGGAGTTTTTTATCCAGGAGTATAAAGGGGACACCTTAACAGCCTCACGAGGTGGATCCAGCGGCTGGCCGTGGGGGGTTGCTTGTTTTGCTGCCTGGTTTGGCAAAATAAAGGAAACAGCCAATTTCATTTTCTGTTGTATAGTTGTTTTTTTGGATTTTTCTAGAAGAGTAAGTTTTCACCACGACATATGCAGCCATGTGACACTACGCGCTGAAGTGGTAAGGACTGTCTACTCAAGTGGTTTTCATTTTCCAGATCTGGTCACCTTACTGCAGTCATTCATGACCAGCACCAGGTATGTTGATCTGAAGGCAGCTTGAATACACTCTTGCTACAGTCCCCAGCTCAGTTGAGCCGCGGGGAGTCTGAGTGTTGAGTTCCGACTGTCTGATGACACTTCTGGTTCACCAAATGTGTAATTAATCATCATATACTTCACGAGACACGCTTGTCCCTTGATAAAATCAGACATCTCACAGAGCATAGCGTCTTTTTTCCCCAACACACACATACATTAGTTTGATTTGTTCAAAGCAGAACATCCCCTTCAGATTCCTGACAAGTTGTCAGCCAATTTGCAGTTTTACGGCATGCATGAGATGACTGGAAAACCAGTGGAGAACTTTGAGGGGATCTATTCCCTCAAAAACAGCGATTTCAATTTGCAACATGATGACAGAGGAAGCGACATGAACAGGGGCCACTGTTAGATCTGTAGTGAGAAGAATCACCACTTAGTAACTATCTTCTGGGTAACTTGTAAACGAGGGGGCGCTCTAAATAGTCAGTAATGAATTTGTTCTAAATTGCTGCCAAAGAATTTGAATACAAGTATTTGTTCATATTTGTTCATATCTATATTTAGCTTTGTCTTTTTTGTTTTATTTGTGACTTCAATGCACATCATCAGCATAGGCCTATAAAAAGATAGTGATGATCTAAAATCCTGATGGTAATAAACAAAATAATAATTATGATTCATTAATGTTGCACCCTTAACTCCTAAAAGCTGTATTTGAAGAAGAGGCTACAATCGTGGCATCTATAGCAACATACAGCATTTGAGTAGCCAACTCTTTACGCACTATCACCCAGCCTTTGGACATATTTGGAACTGCAGCAATGAAAATACATTTTCAGTTGTGATTTATCATAAAGTGTGTATATTTTAAGGTGATTTACAGAACAAATATTCAGTTGGAAATACCAACAAATATTGTATTTATGTTTCAGGTTTTTGTGCAATTTGTAAGAGGCGCATAAAAATGCACTGAAAGCAGAAAAATGCACTTGATTTCTCGTCACAGAACTGCAAACGTTTTTCAACGTATTTCTGAGGGCTTTTGATCTCCAGTAATGGGGCTTTCTAACATTTACAATTACGGCACTTATCAGACGCTTTTACTCAAAGCGACGTCCACTCCCTAACTACAGGGGGCAGTCTCCCTGGAGCAACTTGGGGTTAAGGGTCTTGCTCAGGAACCCAGTGGTGG
>JBBIGA010073663.1:0-11918 GCA_037576975.1 Alestes dentex
AATTATTCAAGTTCTGTAAACGCTGCATCATTTCTCTTATTTTGATGTTTTGTCATTTCCTTTAAAATGATGTTTTAAAGAACAATATTTTTATTTGGAAATGAGGAGAAATATTGTCAGCAGTTCTTAAAAACTATGGCAAAGATGTTCAGTTCAATACTTGCACCTATAAAAGATAAAACCTGAGAAACCGAACATTTTTTTCAGCTGTACTTTCTGAAAAGGACAATGAACTTTCATAGTCAACTACTTATCAAATGCCATGACTGATCATTGTATGATATTAGCAGAACATACATATCACAAAGGTAAACAGCTTGTTCATATTAGTAGACTAAGTATTTTGTGGTGTCCAAAACTGGGCTGAACTTACGCTGGGGTGAGCTGAAACATCCTCAGTCCTATATATCTTTTTTTCGCCTGCGTCCTTCCTGCGGGAACATCACAAAACAGTAACTGTTTTGGTCAATTACTCTGGAACAGCCTGAACTAACAGACTCTGAATAATGCGCCCCAAAAAAGGCCCGACAGACCTTTCCTTTGTCTCTCGTAGGAGTCTGCGAGGAACTGCCGTATCCGGTCTGAGGGAATCGCAAATGATATTCCCGCTGTGACCTTCAGAGTATTTATGCCGATGACATCTCCATCCTCGAAACACAAAAGAGAAGTGTATCAAGCCAAATGGCCATTTAAATGAATGAATAATCTTGCCTTGAAAAAAAAAAAACAAAGCATGCCCTGGACAGAGTCTTCACCTTTAAGCAGTGCAGCATTTGCAAAGTTCAAGCGGGATTTGTCCGGAGGTCAGCATTTGTAAGGCTACACAGCATTTATAAGCCTTTCATGACAACGGACCGGCAGACCTTACGCAAAACAGCTGTTATAATGAAAATAACATTAAATTGACTGAAGAAGCCTTTAACAACTGTCAGTTACTGGAACAAGTAATTATAAATGTTTGAGAGTTGTCATAAAAGGCTTTTATGTAGCCTTATGAACACTGAGTATGTGTACAGACACACACACACACACACATGCCCTTTACAGGGGGTCCTTGGGCTACGATGGTCTTGACATGCGACGTTTCGAGTTTGCGACGCTCACTCCCATAACTACTTTGGTTGCGCGAGGTAGAAGAATACGCAGTATGTGCAGAATACACAGAATATGCAGAATATGCAGAATATGCAGTATCGCGGCGTATGAGGGAGGGAGTTGGCGTCCCCCAGTACGATTACCTTCACCATTCTGGACTGTTAAAAGTGCGAGTGTTTTTACACAATTTTTTGTCATTTTTTCTGTTACTACAGTACAGTGTATTTATGTCCTTTTCCTTCTTCTGTGGCTTAGTTGTGTTTTTATGTTCTAGATTTTGATTTTACTGCGTTAGGATCGGTAAGGCTAGGGTGCAACTTACACCAAAATTCGGGTTACATCACTGTCGAAGGAACGGATCTGTGTCGAGGACCCGCTGTATATGGTTTCTGGAGCATTTTCTACAAGCGTAACGGTAACGTTTCAAGAATTTTGGCACATTTTCTGCATAAGATGGTTGTAATGCAAACAAAGTAATTTGTGGATTCGGTATGAAATGCTCTAAAATTCTCTAAAAGTCAGATTTGTTCAAAGTGGTGGTGAATGGAACCAGGCGTCTGCCTCTGAAAGCTCCATCATAGAAAGTCATTCCATGCAATGGTCATGAATGAGCTGCCTGATGCCTGAGATGTTGTTTTACCAGAGTTTTGAGAAGCTTTTGGCCTGAAATTAAATCTGAGCAGAGTTTCTTGGATGTTATTGTGGACCTCGTAACATCTGAAAGCCGGCCGGCTTTGGCCTTGGTGCGTTTATCATTCGGCTCCCTGATCTTTTTCCACCATCGACGCCGGAGCTTTTTACATACCACCCCTGGCCCCCTGCTTTTTTTCCACACTATAAATGAAAGTACTTTTTTATTGCGGATTGCAGGGGGAAGCTGAATCGAAGGGCTAGCCTGAGGCACAGTCAGGGGCATGTGTTGTTTTCACCCTCTCAGGATCAATATAAGAATATAAAGCGCTGCAGATCATTTATCTAGGTCTCCAGAAGAAAGTGGACATAAAAACAACAGAGGGGGGAGAGAGATAGGAAGAAAGTGAGAGAGAGAGAGAGCCCAGCCACATGTATTGAGCAAATACAAAGAGGAGAGATGACCTTGGGTGCTCTTTTTGTAAGTAAAGTGAATAGAGACACGGCAAACACGAGGGGGCAAGGGCTTGAGAAAGAGGGTGAGAATGAAAAGAGGGGGCATGGACGGTCTTACCAAGTTAACAAGTGGCCCTCCCGAGTTGCCGTACTGCAAAAAAGACATTGGATTCCATTCAGTGCTTTCTGCGGCCCACACAATACGGAGGCATAAAAGTGCATTCACAGACAAGGACACTCGCATTTCAGAGGCTTTGCTTCAGTTCAAGAGAGCCCAGCCAGATAACATTCGTCTCATTGTCTCGGCTACAGATTTCAGGACAGATCTCAATTTTTTACGGGTATAGTTTAGCAATATGAAAATAATATTCATATTTGTTAGTTTTCATTCATTCTCAGCCATAGTAGCACTGCTGGTGTCAGCCGATAGTAATATGTTTATTTCTGGGATCGGACTATTGCAGTATGGACCTCTGCTGGTGACATCACTTCTAAGATAAATAAATAATAAATAAACTGATCAAATAAATGATCAGATAACTTTATTTACAGCAGCTCCTGTTTTGCGCCTTTCTAAACTGTGGCCACGATTTAGTCATCTCATTTCTATGTGTTATTGTCTTTGCTATTACTTAATTATCTAATTTATGTGTCACTGCCATACTTATGACTTCATTACCTCTTACTCGTCTCCTTCTACTTTACTAAACTGTGACTTATCTCATTTCTGCACGAGTCATGGCCATGCATTAGGATCCTGTTCCCAAGTTGTGGCCATGTGTCATTTTTAATAAGCTGTCATCAGCGGGGGCTCCATACTTGTTTTTTGAAAAGCCAATCACACGTCAGTCACTCAGCAGTGTTCAATTTGAGACTTTCCTCGGTAGGCTCAGGAAAGCTGTGCTTACATTGATGATGGCATCCGTCTGAATGTACTCCATGTCGGAGTTGTGGAGGCCGAGCTCGTGACCACCCCTCTGAGTGGTGCTGATGATGCCCGTGGTCACTGTGTTCTGCAGGGAGAACGGGCTTCCCACGGCAACGACAAACTCACCGGGCCGCAGGTCCGAGGAGCGGCCCAGCAACAGAACAGGGAGGGGCTCCTGCAGCCAGAGAGAGACACGGAGAGAGAGACAGAGAGATTTCTTACTGACAGTAAAGTACTTTTTCATTCCAGCTGGACAGGTTTCCTCCTGTACTGGATGTCCTTACTTGTGACCTACATTTCAGAACATTTCAGATTCTCTCACCTGTTCCAGTCACCGCTCCTGCTGACTTCCAAGAAAGCAAACAGAACAAACAGTCTAGCTGCTTTTCACAGACCTATTCAACTGATCGAATTATTCGATCAGGGACAGTCCCGCTGAGACCGAAGCCTTTTTTCCAGGAACGTCTTCAGCAGTACTGCCACAATGCACATTGTTTTGTCGCAGTGTTTCACAAAGGAGCTTTCAGGGTGAGCTTGTTCGCAGAATCCTCTCAAAAGGGGTCAATATTTGTGCCAGGGCTTGTGCAGGGGATACAATGCAAACCACTATTGTGTCCCCCAAACTGGGCTGTGTATTGAAAACGCCACAAATCTGTGTTTCTCCAGTAGTACCTGAAAAGCTCCCTGCTGTGAAGTGGAAAGTAAAGGCTGCACCCAGGCCTGCCTCTGCCTGCCTCCCCTCCGAGTCCATGCCTGGATGGGGGTTGTGTTTTTACGCAGGGGGGAACAGGAGTCCCACTTAATTACCTGCTCTCCTCGGGCACGACGCCTTGCTCCATCCCTGCCTTCCCCCCCGCAGGCAGCCTGCATGCTGCGACTTCAGATGCCCACCATTTGCCTTCCCTGCCGCATTTCAACCCATCTAGCAAAGCAGCAGGCCACTGGTTGCACAGCAAGGGGCCGAGTTAGCGTGATGCTGCCCTGCTCTAGGTAATGGTGGGCTTGGGGCAGAAGGTACTTTTGATAGTAGTCCTGCAACAACACAGTTGTCGACAGTTATACAATTATATTACAGAGGCCTTGTTCAAGTCTCTGGGTGCGTTGGATGACCTCCCTTTCTCCTCAGCTTGATGCTGGCCAGCATGGCTATCTGTTAGGTCATGTAGAAGAATCAGCATTTAGTGTTCTTCTCTGACAGTTTGGCATTGTGTTAATGAAAAGATGTGGTGGAGCTTTTTACTTTTTAAAGAAGCATTTACTAGCAAACCTGGCTAGCAGGTGGAACTAGCCATTACTAAATTGTAGAGAAAATATTTTTGATCATAATTCCTTTTAAGTGTTGGGTGGAAGAGTAAGGAGGGATTGTGACCAAATAACAACAAAATACATTAAAATGCTGTTTGCAGGAGAACACATCAAATTCCTTGTGCTCTAAAGGTTCATTGGCTATTGGTAGGACTGTCCAGAAACTAACTAGCCTGCACTACCAGTTTACATGCAGACTCCAGAGGAGAAAGAGTAAAAAAAAGTAAGGTTTCTCCAACTGGCCTGCAACTAGACTGAAAATCTATGCCTGTTCACACATTTCTCCATATTCTACCCCTGTGAACCACTGTGGAACAGATCCTGCACATCCTAAAACTCATTGAGAACTCATCCTAAAAGAAGTCGGAAGGGTAGCTTCAGTGATCTTTAAGTGATGGTCTGATTTATTTGACCAGTGAAAGACAGCTCTATGCTCTGTGCTCTACATAAGGCATGTTTACAAAAAAAGCACCAGGCATCGGGAGCCTGTAACAGATGAGCTTCCCAATATGGCTGAGCGTGGGTGCGAGCTGTAACCATGAATTCATAGTAGCAGAACTGAGTAGATCCATGTCAAGAAATGCAATCTAACATCCACCAGACTCCCTTGGGATTCATTTGCTTCCAGATGCTTTGATGCTGCTCATCAATACCAAGGCAGCGGACCGCGGCAATGAAACAAAGTGTGGCAACCATCAAAGGACGGCGAGTGCTCAGAAAACTGCTTTACTCAGTTTAAACATTTTCATTCCGTGCTTAGCAGACAGCTGGGGAGGAGTACGATGCTAACGATCATGTTTACCCAGTGGAGGAGGTGAGCTTACCTCTGAATCGATCTTAATTAGAGCGATGTCTGTTTTCTGGTCCACGTCTTTGATGGTGGCGTCATAATGGACCCCGTTGTTCATCTCCACTTTGATGCGCTGCTTGTTGGACAGCACATGTGCGTTGGTCACTATCCAGCCATCTTCAGACACGATGAAGCCAGAACCACTGGACACAGGTACGTCTTGGTCGGAGTACGGCACTCTGAGTGAAGTATAGTAAAGTGTCCCTTATTGTCATGCGTGAACACACCACAGCACAGCACACAGTGTGAAATTATTTTTCTGCATCTAACCCAAGTGAAGCAGCAGGCAGCAGTATATGAGAATGGTGCTTTGCTCAAGGGTACTTCAGTGGTGCCACTGGCAGTCCTGGGATTTGAACCCACGACCTTCCGATCGCAGGGGCAACTCCCTAACCACCAGCTGCCCCATCTGTCTGAGGAGACACATTGATCAGAATACGTTTGACACTTGAGATACTTCTGGTCCATTAACACATCACAGTGTTAACAAGTAGTTGAATCAAGGATTTCCTCAGGTAAAGTGTGCTATTCCCTCAGTCCCCTTAAAGATATTTAATTAGTGATGGTTTTAGAGACCTTGTCTATTCTCCTGTTCCATCTGATCCTCCTCACCTTCTGAACAGTTCCAGGTGCACGACAGCAGGGGCAATCTTGTCCACTACATCTGCAATGAAGTTGAACTTGTAGCGCATGCTGCCGGGTTTCTGAGAGCCTGTTTAGGGACAGACACAGCATGAATTGATTATTAGACACCAGGGAGCACCCAAACATTTCCCAAACAGCCAGAAAGACAAAATAATGTACAAAAAACAATGTAGATATGAGCCTACAGGTTGCTGGGTGAATTCTCAGAGAACAGTTACTAGTTGTAGACCAAGGCATAGGTCATTAGTTCCTGTTCTGGGGGCACTTTGCACTTATTCCCCTATTTTAAGATTCCTGACCCAGCACACGTATGTAAATCAGCTAGAGAGCTGAATCAGGAGTGCCAGCTGGGGGAAAGTATAAAAAGCATGCTGTACCCCTTTATAGAGGTGCCACTTTGCCATGGAAGAACCACCTTTATGAGATTTGTGAGTGTGAAGGACCTCCACATAGTGTAAAGCTTCTACACTAATCCACGGTTTCTTGCCAGAACAGATGCAGGGTCTTTGTGACTTAAGAAGGTTCTTCACACTTGCTCATTTAATTTACAAAAATGGTTCTCTAAAGAACCATCTACTGAAAGTTTTTTATGGGATTGACAGTGATGCTTCCAGTGTGAAATGCTGTTTACAGGAACCAGACAAAAAAACAGTGCATAGTAACCTTCACCTGTAGACCGGTACAGAACGTAGCCAAGTCAGAGCCAGAACACGTTTTAAAATCCTTTTACTACTACGTAACACCTAACAAGCTGTAGCATCTAACAGCTGGGGGCTTTAATAGCAACAGCTTGAAAAAATAAGGCTTTCCTCCAAGAGGGTTAGCCACTGTAGTGCCTTGCCAAGCTCCTGGCTCGCTCTGTGACTTCCCTTGTCCATATTTTTTAAAAATATTTTTCCAATGCTATTCATGTTCGCAGCACAGTTGTGCTTGGTGGTCTGGCTCAATGCTGTTCACGTCAATCAGTGGTAAAAATGAAGCCAGTCCTGGACAAATATGGAATTTTAATACAAAGGAAACAAAGACATCACATGCCAGCAGATGCGGGGCTGAAGGATTATTTTTTTTTTTTTTAAGTACACGTAAAGGGAGTTCTTTTCCCTCCCTTACTCAGTCAAGCAGAAAAAAAACTCCATATATTTCAGTGGCAACATGTGCTCACAAGCCACGTCTCGGAGCGTATCGGTGGCCCCTGGGCGCCCGGGGCCCCGCCTCGCTTGCTGTATGCAAGATAGCCTGTCAGAGTTGTTTTTGCTGCCTTAAATTGATGTGGGCCGCTTATATTGCAACAGCTGACGGCGGCCTCGTCTCCACGGGAGAGCGCGCCGGGCTGCAGGCGGGTGCGGCCTCCCAGGGGTGAGCTGGAGCGCGTAAACAGTAGTGAAAATGTCTGATGGATCCTCATAAGAGGAGAAATGAGAAATGGGAGCAGAGGTGGTGTACGCCAGAGCCGGCCGAGTTCTACTAATGGGCCGCGGTGCCTCCACTGCACAGGTCCCCAAACCCAGCCCCCGAGCCCCCGCCCTGCACATTTGAGTGTGTTCGGCTCTAACACACCCACTTCAGCCCGGGAAAGGCCTTTTAATGAGCTGATTATTTGGACCAGGTGTGGGTTGGGAGCAGACACAAAACATAAAAATGTGGCTTCAGAACCAGTGTTGGGAAGCAGATGTTTTGTAAAGAGATAATAGACAAAATGGTCCAAACTGATGCTGGGTGCAGTAGTAATATAAACAATTTCCTCTGGGATCAATAAAATTTTCTGATGCTAGTTCTGATTCCTTCTATGGTTCTTCCTTATAGGAAAATTCTCCTTTTCAGCTCTGATTACTTTTAGTGGTTCTTCATAGAGTTCATTTGTATAGCTAATATCATTCTTCGTAATCAGTGCCGGCGCCAAGGGGAGGCATTCGAAGGCATTGCCCCCCCAGAAAGTCCCCCCCCCCTCAGCGAGTCGCTCATATGCAGGGGTGAACTGGTGAACTGGAAATCCGGTGCACGGCCATCGGCCCGAGATCAGCCAGCTCAGTCAGGTGCATTAAATCAGGCTACAAGACTATCATCAAGAGAAGAGCTTGAAGAACGTTTTTCTCATGGCATACAGTGCTGTTGTCCCAGACTAAATATTCTGGAACAAACTTAGTTAAACTAGATGTCAATAAACGTGTTGTGTTTATTGTTGACAAACTGATTTAACTGTAAACCATTTTTGAAGAAAATGCTTCTATACTTGGCCTGTAGTGAACATAAGCAGGCCTGGAGTTAATTGTCTTTTTTTCTCTGCTGAATGCAACATGACAGAACGCATATCAGTGAATTCTTCCACAAATGCAAATTCGCCAGTCTTGGGCTTGTTACCAGGAATTGTTTTTGGCAGAACTCCCACTGTTCTCATCTGTCACTGTCTGTTCTCTCCACACTCTGTCTCCTAACCTTTTATTCTTTTTTAAAACACATTCTCAGTAATCCACATGGCGTTTATAATTTTTTTGCCATTACGCAAACCGGTAGTTGTTGAAGCATTTAGCACCATGCAGGCCATTGAGATCGAACCTGTTCTAAGCTGTTGGCGGGGGTAGATGTTGGAGCATGTCACGGTAGTGTCTGTCACAGGTATCGTGCCCTTGGGCAGAGCTTTTAAAATCAAATACTTGTAAATCTCTTGGAAAACGACCAAAACATTTAGGGAAAAAAAAACTTGGATATGCGAGGCTTCAATCAAGCCTTTGAGACTTTGTAACATGCTACTGGGCTGGTTTGAGCTATGATGTATTAAGCATCGTGTTAATCTTGATTATCAATCAACAAATTAAGCTACATTACTAGACTGTTCTAGACTGTTTTACACCGTTTATATTTACTGAAATCAGAGTTTACTGATCCACTCTGAGTTCTGAGGTTAAACACCAGTTCTAGACTGTTTTACACCGGTTATATTTGTTGAAATCAGAGTTTACTGATACACTCTGAGTCCTGAGGGTAAACACCGGTTCTAGACTGTTTTACACCGTTTATATTTACTGAAATCACAGTTTACTGATACACTTTGAGTTCTGAGGGTTAATAGCAACAGCTTGAAAAAAGAAAACTCCAAGAGGGTCAGCCACTGTACTACTTTGCCACTACTTTATACTAGTTTTGTATATATTTTACCAATGCTATTCATGCTTGCAGCACAGCTGTGCTTGGTGGTCTGGCTTGATTCTGTTCATCAGTTATAAAAATGAAGCTAGTCCAGGACAAATATGGAACTTTAATACAAAGGAAACAAAGAGTCCACATGCCAGCGGATGCTGGGCTGAAAGATAAAAAATACATGCAAAGGGAGTTCTTTACCCTCCCTTACCCAGTCAAGCAGAAAGAAAATCCATATGACCATCACATCTATTTGTTGAGTGTGTTGGACAGACCATTCCAAAACCATGGCCATCAATATGGAATTCGCCTCCACTCTGCTGGATGGGTTTTCCACATGATTTTGGAACATGCCTGGCCAAATCTGTGACACTGATTTTGGCCTGGCTCTCAATCGATGTCTCAAGTCATCCTAATGGTGTTGGGTTGAGGCCAGGGCTCTGTGCAGACGACTGGAGCTCCTCTACACCAAACCATGTCTTTATATACCTTTATACACAAGAGCACAGTCATGCTGGAATAGGAAAGAGGCATTTCCCAAACTGTCACCAAAAAGTTGGGACCATATAATTCCATTAACCCATATTCCATGAAGCTCCTGCCCAGTTCTTGTACTGTTGTTGCTTCCAGACGCAGTTTAGAACTCTGTAATGCCTTCAACCTCAGTGGATCTGCCCTGTGAGCTTTCATAATTTCTCTATTTTTTTTATTTATATACTATATTGAATTAAATTACTTGAGTTCACTTCGTTTAACTGTTGCAACTGGCAGTCCTAGGATTCAAACCCATGACCATCTGATTGCAGTAGCAACTTCCTTACCAGCAGACCCCCAACTGATCGACCAGTCCAAGCTTTTCTTTGTGAAAGTAAAAGTGACATTTATATGGATCCTAACAAGCTAGCAGAGCTTCATCTTCATCACACCTGCATCTTAAAAAATCATTTCAAATAGACGTTGGTGTCTTTATATACTGTACAGTTTTTATAGTACAGTATTATATTGCATTCCAGCAATTCTCAAAGCTGGGACCCCGGTCCGAACTGCAAGTCATTCCCCAGTCCACACATCATACAAGGAATGCATTGACGCAATGCAGTTAAGTGTATGTTTCAATAAATAATTGGTTTTGTAAAATATAACATATTTTAGATTTTTATTGCGATCCTGGCCTGAGATTAACTGAAGCAATGTTGTCAGTAGGTGCATGTGTGACTTAACGTTGGCGCATTTCAATTCTCAGGCTTCGCCTCCACATTAGCAAGTCCGCTAAGGCCAACGGGCGTCCACGTGCAGTCCAGCGAGCACGAGTGAGCGACATACCTGCGTCATTATAAGAGTCACTGGAGAAGGAGGTGTTAAATCTCGTTGCCACTTTATTTGCTGAGGCATTAAAGTAATTAAGGTAATCAAGGTTATTGTTAAATCATAAAACTACAGTGCAGATTACATTTTACTGTCAAAAGGGAGAGTGGATTAGGTTCACAAGCAAACAATTAGAGGCAAACAGCACCATTTCTTTTGGTTGTATGTTGTGAGCAAATGCAGTAAAAGAGATTAGCTTATCATTTGTCGCCCCAGACCTTTGACCTCAAATTACATTTGGACCTTTGAATATATAGTTTGAGAATGATTGTTGTATATTTCTTGTTCTATTCTTTATGCTGCTTCTAATATTTTTCTTTTGTTCTGTCTACTTTGCTGCTGTAACAATGCAAATTTCCCCCAGTGGAACTAATAAAGACTTTTATCTTATCTTATCTTATCTTATCTTATCTTCTAGACGCCACCATAAGGAAGAAAAGCGAGTTCCAGTGGATTCAATCACTTCAGTAATTCTGGAGAGATATTATTTCGAAAGTTCACAGCACTAATAAAGATGTTTGGACCATCTATGAAGAGCAACAATTGTGAGTCAACGCAGACCTATGAATTTCTTTTTTGCTTTTGAGTGAACGTTAAAATACTATTCAGCCTCAGAAATGGTGCGTTGTCTGTGCTCTCGAGTCTGAAGGCCACCGAGCTCAAAGCTACTGCGACAGTCGTCCAGGAGCGAAGCGTGATTCTGAAACGGCTTTTTCCAAGGTCAGCTGTGCTACTGGAGAACACTGGCAGCATTTTGTACTGAAGAAAGAGCTATTAAAGTTCTCTTGACATTGAAAAAAGCTCTGGCACACAGATCCATTTTTATGCTTTTATGGAGCTTTATATGCACACCAATAAATCTATTACCGCATAAACGCCTCCCCTCACTTCTTTATGAGGGACCCTGTTTGAATTTTGCATGAAGTTGTAAAGTCTGACTCCAATCACTGTATTGACGTGCAAAGCCTTGAATAAGTTTGAGATGCCCTTTTCACTGGTCAGCTGGTCAGTCTGTGAGATTCAGTGCGGTCACGGGTGTAGAAGCTGGTCAGTATTAGCGCAGGTTTAAACTGGATGCATTTCGGTGAGAAAATGCCAAGTGTGATTGCGTGGTTGCTATAAAATCAGTTGTTCTGAAACTAAACAGACAACGCACCATTTCTGAGGCTGAATAGTATTTTAATATTCACTCAAAAGCTAAAAGGAAATTCATACATGCCTGCAATAACTAATGCTGTGCATTAATGCTGTGAACTTTCCGAATCATATCTGTCCAGAATTACGGAAGTGAACCTGGATTGAATCCACTGGAACTCGTTTTTTGTGCTGTATGTAAGATAAGATAAGATGGGCTGATTATTTTTAATTAAACTTGTCTGTTTACATATAACAGACAGAGTGTGCTGTGTGTTTTATTCCTTGTTTGTTTCTTCATGTTTATGTTTTTTTCGCCTTTTTGCCCATCCTGGTACTATGATATCTGACACACATTTGAAGGGAGGGGGGGGG
>JBBIGA010073694.1:0-11917 GCA_037576975.1 Alestes dentex
ATCAAATCATCTAGCTCACTCCAGAACTTCTGCTTCTCTTCTAGCTCACATCCTACCTGTGGGGCATAACCACTAACCACTGTCTACAAACTTTTGGACATTTTGCGTAATTTTGGCAAATAGGTTAATGCTGTAGAAACACTGCATGTAAAGCAGTCAGCAGAGTCCCTGCAGCTGAGGCGAACCGAGAGCGATAAAAAGAGAGAGACTACAAGAGGAGTGCAGTGCGAGACCGAGGGAGGATGAGAGTGAGTGGGGGTGTGTGAAGCCACCCGCGGGCCGCTCACACACTGAGGGTCCTGCGGGTCAGCTCAATTAGAGCATCTGATTCTACATCCACTTTGATCAGTCCCGGCTCAGCACAGCATCAGAAAACGAGTGAAATAGAGGGGGAGGAGGCCGGGGGAAAAGAAAAAAGGGTGAGTCGGCGTCCTGCCATTCTGAAGCACATCACTAAGCACTCGCTCAGCGCAGCAGGAGTGGCCGTGCGAATCTAATTAACATCCTCACACACACCAGCAAAACAGGAGAGACAGCGGGGCGTGCCAGGTCAGGTACGAGGGGGGAGAGAGAGACAGAGACAGAGTCAGAGAGAGAGAGAGAGAGACAGAGACAGAGTCAGAGAGAGAGAGAGAGAGAGAGAAGTGAGGAGAGAGAGAGTCAAACAGTTTAAGAAAAACCTGAATGTTTAATAGAGACAAAGTGACAGAGGAGAGAGAGAGAAGAGACAGAAACAGACGAGAGAGGGGTGAAAGAAACAGAGACATAAGAGAGAGAGAGGAGAGAGATATAGATAGAGAGAAAGAGAGAGAGAGAGGAGAGATATAGAGAGAAAGAGAGAGGAGAGATATAGATAGAGAGGAAGAGAGACAGAGAAGAGAGATACAGATAGAGAGAAAGAGAGAGAGGAGAGATATAGAGTGAAAGAGAGAGAGGAGAGATGTAGGTAGAATGAAAGAGAGAAGAGACACAAGAGAGAGGAGAGATATAAATGGAGTGAAAGAGAGAAAGAAAGACACGAGGGGTGATATAGATAGAGAATGAGAGCGAGCGAGAGAGAGAGAGAGAGAGAGAGAGAGGAGAGATATAGAGAAAGAAAACTGTGTTTCAGAAAAAAAATGTGAGTTTAATATTAACTGTAACCGAAATACAAGCACAGCAGCTTCGGCTACATCGACAACACTGACAAAATACAAACAGGTAACATTTTACTAATTACAAAGTAACCAACAGCGAACAGCTAGACATCAATATCAACTAAACAAAAAAGATGACAAAAAGCAAAAAAGGAGAAAAAGCAGTAAAATATAAAAGCAAACGAAGATAAAAAAGTCATTCCACGGACATGATGTCTACACTCAGCCCTTGGCTACAAAAACACTTGGCTTTGAAAGACAATACCCATGACAAGCAAAATCAATAAAAGAAATTCTTTAAAGCAAAAGTTCTCAACAACAGTCCGGAAACATTAGTGGGAGACTTCGATACTAAAGACAGCCGCAAGGTACTCTGTAGCCCACATCGCCCTGAGACTGGCACAAAGTAACAGGTAAAACATTTCCTCACATCCAGAAAAATGGAAAGCGTAAAGGACGACAAATGATCACTCATGAAGTTGCTGAATGCATCTTCTATCTTAACAATAAACAGATATCATAAAGGAACAGTTATAGGATCATACAGCTGGTATGGCTGGAGGCGTGGTAGTTAGGGAGCTGCCCCTATGATCAAAAGGCTGTGGGTCTGAATCCCAGGACTACAAATGGCACCACTGACGTACCCTTGAGCAAAGTACTGGCCCCTCGCACTGCTCCCTGGGTGTCGGCTGCCCCTGCTTCATTTGGTGAATGGGTTAAATGCAGAAAAAGAATTTCACTGTGTGCTATGCCACAGTGCATAAGGGCCATTTTACTTTTACAGCCTAGACAACTTTCAAACTGCTTCCAAAATCTGAAGACTTCAGTGTCAAAGAGAAGCAGTTCAGCTCCACAGAAAAGCTGTTTTCAGGGCCCTACAGTACCACTACTGGAACACAGCATCTGGACACTATAAAAGGACTGTCCATTCTGTACCAGAAATCTGTCGATTTTAAACAGAGCACTTTGTCCTGCCTCCACCAGAAAAACAACAAGCCAGAAGGAGAACTCCACTCTCTTGCAGCACCAGTCACCTCTGCTGACCCCCTCTTCTCATATCCCTTCTCACTCCTCCCAGATCTACAGTACAAAAAGCCAGACTATCACAACTGACTTCCACAGCACTGATCAATCTCCAGATAATATACACACACCTCAACCCAGAAACACAAATAGCATTCCTGAGTGACTCTAATGGTAAATAGATGGACATGACAGTCAGATGGACATTTCTTTTTCCCCAACAAAATGAATCAAAAATCAAATATGGACTGAGCAGGGGTTCAGCACATCATCATTTACAATGGAGCCAACAACCTGACTGAAACAGTAACATACCCAAAGCGCCAAAGAACCGTTTATAAATACCCATAAAACAAAAGCAAAATGAACACAAACGTTTTAGGAAATGCCTAAGATATCCGTTTATGTGTAGTTTAAATACCTCCTTCAAATTCCCCTTATTACTTAGAAGACAATTTGGAAGGTCTTTAGAAAGACATAAACCCTTTTACGTTACATTTTGGTCTGTGGTGGTTTGAGTGCTAGAAGGATGCTAGAGAACAAGATTTAATTAGTTATATGAGAGATTTCCCCTAAGCCAAACAAATCACTTTCTACCGCACAAACATAACCACTCAGAGACAAAACCATGATCATGTCATCACCAAAAGTGGGAAACACATCCTTCAGTTATGCAAAGGAAAGGTCTGTGCATTGTAAAAGGCAGGACAAGATTCATTTACTGATCTGTGATGGGCAGCAATATAGTGGACTATGTTATCACAGGCATAAATCCTGGAAATATCAATGCATTCATAGCCTTGCCCCACGTCATCTATAAGATCACAGCCATAGAGTCCTAAGCTTGATAGAAATCACCAACAGAAAGAACAATCAAGACACTGGACAGAACAAAGCATCACTGATTACACAATACCATTAAACTCTGATTAAATCCAACATATGTTGCATTCATTCCTGGAAACAAACTACCAGACTAACAAAAAAGGCCCAAACCTGGCAACAGATGATTTGAACAAAGTGGTTCATCGAACAAAACAATCAAAACCAAGGACATTAAGGACCATGAAATCGGAACAAAAAAGGAGCAACGGTTTGACAAGGAATGCTTAACATCCACATCCAAGAAAACATTATTAAATCCGTCCAACCGAGAACACTGAGACCCAAATAACCAACAAATTAGACCAGAAGATCTCCTAACACTACAACAATAAAAAAAGTAATCTGCAATAAAATCAGTACATGAACTGAATTCAACAATACGGAAAAAGCCATCAATGAACATTTGTTTGCAATGCAACAGTCCGTTCCAAAATTACACCAAATAAAAACAGCAAAACCAGGTGCCATAATTTAAATTCAAATCAGATCACAATCACAAGAAAAGCTTAGCGTGCGGAGCAGAGCTTGGCAAGTTTCCTCTTTCTCTCTTCCCGTGTTAAAAAGGAGCTCTAAAATTCCACTCTCAATGATCCCAGGCACATCCAGAGTCATACCACAGTAACTGCACACAGTCAGAAACAGACCCCCTCAGACATACACACACTACAGGCCAGACGTTTGGGCCCACCCTTGGGCTTCTTAAAAAAAAATAAAATAATAAGCTGCTTTTTCAAACTTTTACATTAGAAGTACTTAAAACTGACAGACATTAGAAATATGTAACTGACTGGTTTTCAATATTTCATAGCCTGTAGTAACACATTATTCAGCCACAAAGGCTTGAACTTTTGGATTTGAAGAAGCCGTATCTGGTCTGTCTTTAGTGCACTGACATACACTTTGTATTGGATCATGAAAAAGGACAGTATCGAAAAGAATTCAACACCACATAATTCAACAAACTTAAATTCTTAAACAGCATAATGATCCCAAACATTAGTCAAAATTGTGCTAAGATTATATATAGGGCAAAGAGAATCAAAACGGTTTTAAAAATTGCGGTCTTCAGATCTTTCTTACATTGAGTTGGCATGGAACGAAGTGGACCGACAAGTTTAGAATGAGCTTACGGCACAAAGACCTAAAAAGGTGCTGGGAGGGTTTGGACACAAGTTATTTCTGAAAATCGCTGACAAGGATGCTGCAAATCTGTGCTGCTGTGATAAAGGCAAGGGGATAATTTCCCATCCACTAAATTGCACTCACAGTGTATACTGTTACATTACACTTCAAAAACAGACAATTACATTTATTTTAAGTATTTCCAAAGGTTTCTTGTAGTAAACCTTCTCGCAACGTATCTTTTTTTTTTTTTTAATCGACGGGTGGGCCAGATAAAACACAACAACAATTAATTATAATTATAAATGACTTAACACAGAATACCAAATAAAACACATCCTCATCATGTACAGACCTATAGACCAAAACTTAGTACCATAGGAATAGCACCATAAGGAACACTGGAAGAGGAACTAATATGTAAATAGAGCAGCTCAGCGTAAACACAAACAGAACATCACTTTCTCTACTCATGGTCCAGATATCTCAGAAAAGATAACTTCCATTAATTAAAAAATTCCCTCCCATCATTTAGTGAGAACATGATGAACATTTAGGAGCAATAGTGTGTTAAGAAATCAGAATAGGTCCCACACACCCACACAGAACACTTATTTTATCCCAATCTCATGTAATCCCATTCAGTTTAAATGTTTATATGTGCATGTACATATATTGCAAAACTGAATATATGTATGTGTGTACAGATGCATCCGTCAATAGCAACCTGTGTAAATGTGTGTATGTATGTATGTATTTATGTAAACCCTCAAGTCCTCTAAGCCGTGAGGTGGGGCCTCCATTGATCAGACTACTTTGTCCAGCACATCACACAGATGCTTTATCAGGATGAGATCTGGGGAATTCAGAGGCCAAGTCAACACCTTGAGGTTTTAGTCATATTCCTCAAACATTACTGGAACCTTTTGCAGTGTGTCAGGCCACATTATCCTGCTTAAAGACGTCACTGCCATTAGGGAATACCATTTCCTCGGAGGGAGTACATGGTCTTCGACAATGCTTAGGTAGGCAGTACATGCCAGAGTAACACCAAACACGAATGCCAGGACCCAAGGTTTCCCGGCACTGCTGGGTTTTACGCGAAAACAAAACTTTTCTTTCTCTGTAACAACACTAAACTGCCTGACCCTCACTCACATCTGCCCCCTATCACAATGAGAGTCCCCTCTCTTCAATCATTAAATGGCAACCAATACAAAAGCATGGATTAACCAAAAGGATATATTAACAAATAAGGATATTTAGGTGTGCATATTTTTTTATCAGAATGTTAACAATGGGAACTGGACACACACACACACACACACACACACACACACACAGGAAACCTGATTCATCAGACCAGGCCACCTTCTTCCATTGCTGCATGGTCCAGTTTTGATGTTCGGATGCTCATTGTAAGTGCTGTCAGCATGGGCACTCCCCTGGTCTGCGGCTACACAGGCCCATACATAGCAAGCTGCAATGCACTGCGTGGACACCTTTCTATCACAGACAGCATTAACTTCAGCAATTAGAGTGCTGTTTACCTGCTGCCTAATATCCCACTGTAATGAAGCAATCAGTGTTATTCCCTTCACCTGTCAGTGGTTTTAATGTTATGGCTCTTCAGTGTAGACACAGTACTCTGCCAAAGCTTTGGGCGTCTATGCAAATTTACTTAAAGCAATTTGTCTCAGCTGAGAGTGTCATTCCTCCAGCAAAACACAACTTAACATCAGAATAAATCAAACAATGTTTCTAAAAGGTTGTTAGATATTTTGTGAGCTGGTTAGAAGTTAAGATAAGAGACAGAAGGAGAAAACAGACAGAAAGCTAGAAAGAGAAAGAGAGAAAAGGAGAGAAAGTGTGATATCCACTCAGTGTGTGTCTCAGACAGCGGCGGATGTCGCCGTGATGGGTGTGTGACATTGGATACGACTACCACCTTCACACTCCATCCATCACTGCTCTAACCCAGCACCGACACACACTCTATTCCTCCAACCATCCCTCATTCATCTGCCTCTCTTCCATCACCTCTCTCATCCCCTTCTCTCTCTCACTCTCTCCTTTTCCCTCTTTAATTCTCCCTCTCTCTTCTCTCCCCTTCTGCTTCATTCCCATCATTTCTCTCCTCCTTTTCTTTCTCTCATCCCTTTCTCTCTCTCACTCTCTCCTTTTCTCTCTTGAATTCCCTCTCTCCCACTCTTTCTCTTTTTGCCTCCTGCTGTATGGATCTTTTCCACCATATTTATTCAGCCCTGATTGAGCCAGAGAGAAAATCAAAATCAAATCAATCCCACCCCTCTGCTGCACGACGGGCCCACAGACAGAGCAAGAGAAACTCGTTCTCTAGTGGAAAAGCACTAACCTCCATTTCCAAGCCACTTGAAATGAACTGAAGACGAATGATAATAATCTATAATGTTCATACAATACACATGCTCATTTTGTGTAATTCACTACAGGATATGTACAGGGTGATAAGGCTTCTATTGTTTCATTCGAAAAGTGCTCTATAATGTTCATATGATTGACTGCAATAGATTACAGGACTTGTGGTGGGTAATATGACTTCTATTGTTCCAAAATCGCCCTGTGATGCTCTATAATGTTCATACAATCCAGCAGTCATTCGGACAGATAATACACTGCTGTGAGTGTCGGGGTTATATGATACAGCATTAAACAGCTCAACACGCTTGGAGGAGAACACTAACTGCCAATTCTGTTACAGACGCCCGAAGTTGAGAGATAAAGGAAGATGGAGAGTTATCTTACCCACCTGGAGAGAAAAAAGCAAATTATGCCCCTTTGGGCTCCCAACCATGAATGGGGGAACGAGTTCTCGAACCTCTCAACAGGGCCAACGGCTACATAGTAGTGCTACTCGGATGCAAGTGCCATTCATTTTAAGAGGATTTTTTTCAAAGTGCTGTTAACTCTACACCTCTTAGTGTCAGAAACAATTTCGTGATGTTTGTAGACAGATTTTGTTCCCTTTTTCCACAAAACGGCAGTATTTTTTACTGAGAGAAAATACACAGCTTTAAGCCGCTTGCAGTTAAATTGTTTTGAATGGGTGATTTAATTCCGGGTGTTTAATCAAAGCATCAATTACTTTAATGACTAAAAAGAGAACTGCGTTAATTTACAACAATCAGTCAAAAACACTGTAGTAGGAAAGCTGTAGCAAAAAAGGTCTAAAAAATTAAGCTTCTAAGAAGAAAAAAAAAAGTCAAGCTCCTGAAATGCCAGGTTAATGATCTACTATAATAGTAATTATAATATAATTACTACTAATTCTCCAAAGCCTGTTGTCTTTTGGCAGCAAAATCATGCCGCAGTCTTTAAATGTGAGATTTCGGTGAGCAAATGTTACATATTAGCCAAATTACTGGCTACGTTAACCACACCATTCCATCAATACACTTACAGATTTTTCACACTTTCAAAGCCACTGGTTACTTTTGTCTTTTTTTTTCTAAATGTCATCTGCTTACATCAGTACCAGAGCTAACAGTAGTGCAAAGTGATTACTGTTAGTCATCTCTGGTACTCACATGACATTTCATAAGAACATACTGTAGGTTAAGTTAGCAATTCTGTGGTCATCTTACAGTTGCTGTTGAGTGGTTCTTGTAAATAAGGTATTAATGTAGATTACTGATGCCTAACGATATCTGGTATGAAATCACCAGCAGTCCTGTGGTCAGAAAACGATGAATGTGGGGAGGGGGAGTCAAAAGTTGTGCAGTAAATGGCTACAGTCTGTAATTATACCCTGGTATAGTGGACCCTGACGGTTCTAGTGGGTGGAGGCACAAAGTAGGGGTTTCTAATAGTGGAACGGACCATCGCGGCCAAATATTTCAGTCTGCTTATTAGAGCCACAGAGACGAGCACCTATTTAAGCATGAAGAGAAATGTTTCTGGGTGGATTTCTACTTTTTCTTCCAGAACGTAAAGGTGTGCGTCTGTGCTGTAATTGGTTGGGACTGCCTTTACAGTTAGCCGGCAGCTACACAATGAAGCTGCGTTATCATTTCCTCCCCAAAGCCTATTAGTGGAGAAAGCAGTGAGAGAACGACTTCAAACAGGCTCCTAGAGAGTGGATTAAAGCAGTAAAGCGTGCGCTGAAGCTCGTTATGGCAGCCTTCTGCCCCTCCACTGCTGGTGGCGCTCACAGATTAACCTGCACCACTGATTCATCAGAAATCTACAGCCAGATCAAAGAGGGCCGGCCACGAGGCTCTGTTTCTGACTACACTACTGATTTGCTGTGGTAAAACACACACACACACACACACACACACACACACACGCACATGCACATGCACTTGTATGACTTCCAAGCAGAAACTAGAAGACGATTGTCTGATGCTACTTATTGACAAATAGAGGAAGAAACACAAAACCTAGAAAATACACTGACACTGCATGTCAGTGTAAGGTGATTATATTTTAAGTCATTTCACCATTTCTACTGGCCCATTCATCATGAAATTCTGATGCACTGCAAAGGGCTGCTGGCCTTATCAGACCTGTCAAAACATGAATTACTATTTGTACCATCATTTTTTAAGGGACAGTAGTAAGGTTTTTATTTGAGTTGAATATCTCAAATTTATGCAGGAGGTTTGTGTCACTTAACATATTTTAATATCTCATCTAATTATGGTTATTATGTTACACCAGTAATTGCTGTGGAGTGGGGTGCTTTTGTAATTTATTTTAATAAAACTTACACCACATAATTCTATGGCCAATTGTATGTCTCTAATGCATAAATAAAGTTTATTTATCACTGATGTGCTCCACATGTTCTACACATACACTTTATTGTTTTCACTTCTTTAGAAACCCCCCACATGTTGCTGGAGCCCTTCCCAGAGCTCACAGTGCATAAGACACAGAAACACCCTAAAAGGCTGTTAGTCAATCACTGAGCAGACACATAGACAAACCCATTTACACACACAAACACTTAGGAGAAACCTAGCATTTCTGATCCACCTGACATGCATTTCTTTGGACTGTAGGAAGAAGCCTGTTATATTTATTATGCACTGTAAAGTTCATTTTCTCTTATTCTTCTCCTGGAATAAGCTGTGCACTGTAACACATACTGACAATTATAATGAATTATGACTTCACATCTTCAGCTGACGTTGCTCTTTTATTAGATATTATGTTATTTGAATACAGTAATATGACTTTGAACATTGTGTAATTTATACATTTTGTTCTATACTTGCTTTATACATTTTGTCCTATACTTGCACTGAGATTTGTAGAAGCCCCTGCAACAGGAGAAATGCCTTGCGGATCTGGTGTGTGCTGAATAAAAGGTTCTGATTGTGCTGTTACATGGAAACTGTCAGCTGCCGCCTAGAGAGGTGCGTAATGACTTTTTATTGCCCTGCATAACATCACACAGACGCAACGACTGTAAAACTGACCTGAACTGAATTCAGTAATACCAGGTGTTAATCTTGCACCCTTTATTTTACAACTTGTGATTTATTGTCGCAAAACCCTAAAAACCTGCACTTACCATCACAGTCGCCCAAATAAGAGGTGTTTCCATTGTCTACATCCTGCTCGAAGGGAAGTCTGTGGAAAAAAGAGAAAATAACACATAAGCAGACTGCATTTCCTCAGACTACATTCACTGCACTTACTCCTGTTTCTTCTGGGGGTTTTTTAGGTGCCTTGTGAGAGAGAAGCATCTACCAGAGGAGGGGTGTCAGGGTGGCATACATGAAAAGCTAATATTTCAAACTGAATAAAAGAACAGGCCTATAGCTTTGCATTAGACTGATTTAGTTCATCTTAGTTAAGCAGAGTTACAGTTAGTCTACTGCGCACTGTCTACCACACGTACTGAAGTGATTATTTTGGGGTTTACTTTGAGTATTATTAAAACTGAAATTACTGAAATGAGTACTTTTACTCTGTTACACTTGGAGACCATTCTCCTCACGCCATTCAGAACCCATAAACTGTCATAACACTGTACCATATAGTATGTTGACTTTTATATATACATTTATACACTATGTTTAAATGTTGACCCAGTGGCCTAATGAATAAGACATCAGTCTCCGGAGCTGGGGATTGTGGGTTTGAGTCCCATCTGGGTTGATCAGATTCACCAATTTCGAGGCAGTTGGTGGCCTAGTGGTTAGGGAGTTGCCCCTGTGCTCAGAAGGTTGTGGGTTCAAATCCTAGGACTGCTAGTGTCATCACTGAGGAACCTTTGAGCAAAGTAACAGAGAAAGAATTTCACACGTGACTATGAGGGGCCACTTTAAACTACTGTTTTCACAGATACATTTTTTGCTCTGTACTTCCACTTTTAACACAGTATCCATATTTTCACTAAAGTATAGTTTTTCTGTAACACCTCAGTGTGACTGCTGGACTGTGAGTGGTCCACCAACCAAAAATATCCCACCAACAGTGTCCTGTGGCCACAAACAGACCACTGATGAAGGAATAGAGGATGACCAACACTGCACAGCATCAGAGGAACTATCAACTAGAACTTTACACCTGTTTTCCTCTCAACACAGTTTAAAACCTTTGGGAACACTCTGTCCTGCACATGTACACACACACACACACACACACACACGTATATACACACAAGAGACGGTCATGTTGTGTTGAGAATAATCGAAAACCCACTTGTGGTCCTGTGGGGATCGTGACCACTGATGAAGGGGTAAAAGCGGCCTAACAAATGATGCAGAGAAACAGATGGACTACAGTCTATAACTGTAAACTACACAGTGCACTGATATGGTAAGCAGATAAATGGACAATGAGTGTTTAGATACACTGCAGGTGAAGTGAATGAAGTGGCTCCCTGGTGTATGTTTTATTTATTTAAAAAAACAACGTAGTTCAACCAAGTACATTCATGTTTTTACAGTAGTTGCAAGAGAAAATAGGAATTATTTGTACTTGCTTTTAGAAGTGAAAACTGCAGGCTAAAAAAAAAGACTCAAACCTTTGAGTGCAATACAAGCACATCCCTTGTGTTGACGTTTGTATGACTCTCTATATGGCAGGGGTGGGCAACTCCGGTCCTGGAGGTCCGGTGTCCAGCACAGTTTGATGGTGGTTCTCCTCAAACACATTCACTAAACCTGACAATTAACTGGCGAGGTGAACCAGGTGTTTCTGGGCAGGGAAATCACCAAAACCTGCTGGACCGGAGTTGCCCACCCCTGCTATATGGAAAGCATAATGGGACTACACACCCTGCTGCAGCATCTTTGTTGGACTAGAAAATATACATTTACGCAGACGCTTCCAATCGAAGCCTGACGCTACATCGAACAGGCGCTTCCAATTGAAGCCTGAGTGGAAGGGCAGGGACAAAACGGCACCTGCTTTGTGCTTGTGTGACTTCTATAACAGCGCTTGCTGTTTGCAAGAATAAAGCTGCTGGTATTGTTAGTCTGTCTGAACAAAAACATCTTGATTTGTTGTCTCTCCGTTGCCTACGTTGCTTTGATAATTAGTGATATTGGATTTTAAAGTGAAATCTGATAGGAAAAGTTACAAGAAGAAGAATTATAAGAATTCAATCAGAAGTTTCGCCAGCACACAAATACTGCTTTTGTGTCGTTTCATATGAAGCAGCTAGTTCTTGATCACTCGTCTCTCTCTCTCTCTCTCTCTCTCTCTCTCTCTCTCTCTCTCTCTCTCTCTCTCTCTCTCTCTCTCTCTCTCTC